>APFE030540747.1:20360-32677 GCA_000404065.3 Pinus taeda | reverse complement strand
AGGTTCAGAGGGAGCAAGCTTTTCCCTCGATTAGCGGAGCATCTACAGGTATCTGGTATGTAGACAGTGGGGCTTCACGTCATATGACAGGAGTCCGTGAGTACTTCCCAGAGCTTTCAGACAGTGACACTGATGTAGAGGTAGTACTCGGTGATGACAGAGTTGTTAGAGCAGTCGGTGTGGGGACACTGACATTTCAGAGGGAGTCCAAACCTCCCTTGAAAGTGACAGAGGTTCTTTATGTGCCAGGGATGAGGAAGAACCTAATATCTGTCTCAGCTTTGGAGGACAGAGGATATGAGGTACTGTTAAGGGGAGGACAGGTGTTGATGTATCCCAGGGGCGCTCCAGCTGAGTCAGCTAGAGTGATAGGTGTACGCCATGCAAAGGTGTACAGGTTTGCATTTCAGCCCCTTTTGGCATTGAGTAGTAGTACCGACAGCAGAGCTAGTAGTTCTGAGCAGTGTGAGATTTGGCACCGCAGGATGGGACATATGTATCATGGAGCCTTGAGGACCTTGCGGGAGATCGCTACAGGTATGCCAGATTTCAGTACTGATCACTTTGATACTTGCAGAGGATGTGCTATGGGCAAGTTTGCCAAATCCCCTTTTCCCGGCAGTGACAACAGAGCGACTGGGATACTTGATTTGATTCATTCTGATGTGAGCGGTCGGATGTCTCATGTTTGCTTGAGTGGATATGAGTACGATGTTTTATTCATTGATGATCACTCCAGGAGGACCTGGATTTATTTCTTCAAGACCAAGAGTGAGGTCTTCAAGCAGTTTCAGGAGTTCAGAGCTCTTATGGAGACACAGACAGGTCGGAAGATCAAGTCCCTGAGGTCGGACAATGGAGGAGAGTACGCCCTTGGAGAGTTTGTTGACTATTGTGCGGAGGGAGGCATTAGGAGGGAGTTCACTGTTCCTTACAACCCCCAGCAGAACGGGGTTGCGGAGAGGAAGAACAGATCCATCATAGGGGCTGCCAAAGCCATGTTACATGATCAGGGGTTGCCATTATTTTGGTGGGCAAAGGCCTGCAACACAGTTGTTTACTTGTAGAACAGGAGTCCGCATCGTGCCTTGGGGCACATGACTCCGGAGGAGGCTTTCTCTGGGAAGAAGCTTGATATTGGTCATCTTCATATCTTTGGATGCATTACATTCTCCTATATACCCAAGGAGAAGAGGACCAAACTAGAGCCCACCGCAGAGAAGGGTATCTTTGTGGGCTACAGTGAGACCTCAAAGGCCTTTCAAATTTACATTCCTGCACAGAGGAGAGTTGTTGTCAGACGGGATGTGAAGTTCGAGGAGGACAGGGCCTTTCGGAGATCACGGGAGTTGGAGTATCTGGATCAGCCAGACCCTCAGCAGCAGTTGAGTCAGTCACAGGGATCCAGTGGGCAGGGATCAGAGGGATCAGGAGGATCAGGAGGTACATCTATGAGGATGTCAGGTCCGTCAGTGAGCAGTGGCTCACCGAGCCAGAGGGATGGTGCTCCGGGTAGCATGCAGAGCAGTTCACTAGGGAGTCCACTGATGGACAGTTCACACGGTACCTCAACGTCTACAGGTTTAGGTGCAGGTAGGAGGACAGCAGATAGACAGTCAGGAGTTCAGGCTACTGATGGTGATGAGGAGGAGTTTCATTCTCCGGTGGGAGAAGTGCGCTCAGGGAAGAGGAAGCCCAAGTGGCTTCAGGACACCTTGAGAGATGCCACATCTGTTGCTAAGCCGAAGAGGCCGGTCAGAGAGAGTAGACCACCTGAGAGGTTTTATAGCTATATGGCGATGGTCACCAACATCCTTGGCTTTGAGCCTTCTAGCTATGAGGAGGCAGCTAGCCAGCAGGTCTGGAGAGAGGCCATGCAGGAGGAGTATTCTTCTATCATGAAGAATGATGTTTGGGAGGTGGTGCCGAGGCCTGAGGGCAAGTTTGTGGTTACTTCCAGATGGCTTTACAAGGTAAAGCATGCTGCAGATGGCAGCATTGAGAAATTCAAAGCGAGGTTTGTGGCTAGAGGGTTCTCCCAGGTAGAGGGAGTTGATTATGAGGAGACCTTCGCTCCCGTGGCTCGATATACTTCGATTCGCTCCATTATATCGATAGCAGCAGAGATGGGTTGGAAGATCCACCAGATGGAAGTGAAGACCGCATTTCTCAATGGCTTCATACAGGAGGAGGTGTACATTGAGCAGCCACAGGGCTTTGAGGTGCATGGGAAGGAGTTCCATGTGTGCAGACTGAAGAAGGCCCTTTATGGCCTGAAGCAAGCTCCCAGAGCTTGGTACTCCAGGATAGATACTTATTTGCAGGGGATGGGTTTCACAAAGAGTGAGGCAGATCCGACCCTTTACTTTATTGTGATAGGTGAGGAGCCTCTCATTCTGGTGCTGTATGTGGATGACTTGGTCATTACAGGTGCAGAGAGACTCATAGAGCACTGCAAGAGAGATCTTGCGACGGAGTTTGAGATGAAGGACATTGGCTTGATGCATTACTTTTTGGGTTTGGAGGTGTGGCAGGAGGAGGGGCATTTCTTCCTGGGGCAGGGGAAGTATATTGTGGACATCCTTAGCAGATTCCACATGGAGGATTGTAGACCCATGTCGACACCGATGATTACCAACTGGAAGAAGCTTCATGTTTCGGATTCCGAGTTGGTGGATCCCACATTGTACAGGCAGCTGATTGGTTCCTTGATGTATTTGGTCAACACTAGACCAGATATCTGTTTTGCAGTCAACACGATGAGTCAGTTTATATGTGAGCCTAGGAAGGTTCACTGGGTGGCTGCAAAACACATTTTGCGGTACTTGCAGGGGACAGTGGATTATGGTCTGGACTACAGGCAGGGAGATGGAGTGAGATTGGTAGGATACACTGATTCTGATTGGGCAGGGTGTGCTTCTGATAGGAAGAGCACTTCAGGGTGCTGTTTTGGGTTGGGTTCAGTAGTAGTGTCATGGTTCAGCCGGAAGCAGCAGTCAGTAGCACTGAGTTCAGCAGAAGCAGAGTATATGGTAGCTATTCTAGCTAGTTGTGAGGCCATCTGGCTTCGCAAGATGTTGTTTGGCTTATTTGGTCAGCCGTTGAGACCTTCAGTGATCTACTGTGATAATCAGAGTTGCATTAAAATCACGGAGAATCCAGTATTTCATGACAGGTTAAAGCATATCGGGATCAGATATCATTTCATCAGACTATGTTCAGAAGGGAGCTGTGAAGCTTGAGTATATTTCCACTGATGAGCAGGTAGCAGACATTCTTACCAAAGCCTTACCATGGGGCAAGCATGTTTACTTCAGAGACAAGATGGGTGTGGTGAGGAACACCTTCCTCGAGAGGGAGTGTTGAAATTTGGTACCGGAGGACAGGTGGTTCCCTTAGGCTTTGATCTTTGGCCTAGGGAAATGTGTCCAAAAGATTTTATTTTTTCTCCTAAAGTGACTTTATAATTTTGATAAAGTTAAAATCTAATTTAAAAGTGACTTTAAGTGATAAAGTTACTAAGTCTAATTTTAAAGTGACTTTTATAAAGTCAATGAAAAATTAGAAAGGAAAAGTGACTTTGGAAATAAATGACTAAGTGGGTCTTTATTAAAGTGGGATGAATTAAAAAATAGAAAGTGAGATTTAAATGTGCATTTAATCTCATCCATTGATCTAAATCTATTTCAACCATTGGATTTAGAGATCACCCAAAAGTCACTTGGATCACCCAAAAGTCACTTGAAGTTATATTAAGGGAGGAAAAGGAGGAAAAGATCACATTCGATTCAATTCTTTCATGAGCAGATTGAGAGAAGGAGAGAAAGAGAGCAAGGGAGATTTCTGAACAGTGAGCTGCGAAGTATCAACAGCGGAGTTTCAGCAACGGAGTAACAACAACGAAGTTTCAGCAGGGCAGTTTTTCAGCAAGGCTGAGTTTCAGCAAGGCTGAGATAAGTTGTAAAAGTTTGCTTGCTGATTTTTTGCTGAATATTTCTCTTACTGTAAAAAGACATTTTTCAGAAATAAAAAAGAGCTCTCAAACTGGTTTTCCCCAGGAGTTGTAGGGGGTTTTTCCAGGGTCACATTGACCAAAAATATCAGTGTTTTAATGTGTTTTAATGGCTGTTTATTATTGCTGATTTTTATTTCTGCAATTTCAAGCATTCTGTAAATTTTCCAGAATTTGTGTTTTCAGCAAATTTATTTTTTCCAGCCTGTTGAATGTATGTTTATGGGAAAGGGCATTTAACTACATGGGAGAAATAAGGAGAAACTGAATACCGGGGTGGGAAAACAGAAATTTTTACATTACTGTGGCTTCACTTCCATGTTGTTCATGACTTGCGTATTAGGCTACATGTCAGTGTATTAGGGCCTCTATTTAATACATTTGGATAGAGTAATAAGGGTCTCCCTTAACTGCATTCAAGGTTGTTCCTTTTGACTGTGTGTTAGGGTATCATAAAGACTGTAGCTAGGTCCTTAGATAACTACGACTGTTGTTATGACTATGGCTAGGTCTTCAATGAGCAGCGTATTATCTTTCTTTATGAACACCATATTGATATACGTGGTTCCATATACTTTGACTGCGTCTTCTCCTTAATTCATACATAAAACCCAAGTTCTATTCCTCAGTCCTTCCAGTATATACCTGTACACGATTCACGTGGAAATCTTAGAGAGGAATGCAAAGTTTTGTTTCTTCTATAACTGTGAGAGTAGGTCTCCTTTGACTGCATGTTAGGTGTCTCCTTTTGACTGCATTTTAGGTGTCTCTATTGCATCCATGGTAGACCAAATGAAGAGCCTTTTCTTGCTGCGTATAGGCTTCTTCTCCATAGCTATATTTAGATTTAGGGCAAGAGTATTAGGCTTTTAGATAGCGTAGATCATCCTTATATTCCTGCATATTTATGACTGTGTTCTCCATTAGGGCATCATCATAGTAGGCTAGCGTAATCCATAGTGTATCTCCTTCTCCAAAAACCCAAGACGTGGAGAGGAGATCACTTGAAGAGAGTTGCCAAATGACTTCAAATCCTCTTCTATTTATACTAAAAATGTAGAGGTTGAATAGACACATCATTTGGGCTTTTGAGCCTACATAAGATGCTAGCAGAATTAACAATTTGTCCATAACATAAATAAATTCATAACTTCATAAATACTTATCAGAATCAGATGATCTTTAGATCAATCCTACACCTCTCGACGAGAGGGATCCAATAAAAATATCAGCTACCATAAATAAGCTAACCCACATGGAGTTTGGCCCTAGTTTTCAATTTTAACAGAAATGGTTGGAGACCACATGATTATATGGAGGACCATATGATGACATGGAGATGATATGATGACATAGTTGAAGACATGACAATGGAAATCATATATAACACAATGAATATAATAAAATCCTATCGGAGAAATATCATATCGATATTTTTATTGTGTGTCACCACTCAAAAGCTCTGATCTCCGATATGAGATATAATATAACCTTTGATTTTATCTGATTTCCGATATGCAAACCTAAATTGATTTAAGTTAATGATTTAATTATCAAATCACATACGCTACTTTATCGAAACTTTTGAAATGACACCTCTATTAAGACCTAATCTTCGATTGTCGATATGGTTGTGGATCCGATTGGCTTTATCATGATGTTTTACTACAATATCGCTTCTGTTGCATCAAAACTATCTTATATCACAAGTTTTGCAAGCTATGTCATGTTAAAGCTTCTGATACCCAAACCTCTGACACCCATTCGCATCTGCCACTAATTACACTTGATGAAGGATTTGATGACATAGATGACGTGGATAGTTGAAGCCGACCTACACTCAGTTATAAAAGTCAATCTCACTTCAAATAGTCGTGTCCCTTCAGTTATAAATGAAGTCACTATAAATACAAGTCTAAAAATTATTTTCAACTCATCGATTCAGTGAAGATCTATTACAGAGACACATTACAGTTCACTAGGAACACCAAGAAGGAATTGAAGGATTAAATTGTTTGGGGATATCTATTCTAGAGCTCAGAAATCATATTTGTAGAATACTTATGGGAGCTGGATCTATGAAAAAATAACATTACAGAGGTTCACAAGCTCAGTTTTTAGGCTCAATCAGATATGTTGGGTGCCTCAGACCACCTCTGCACTTTGCATTTGTGACTAGATAAATAGGTGTTGGAAAACGATGAATACTCGGTCCTGGATAGTGACAAAAATTTGGTGTTGGATGGTGATTAAGATCAGACTAGTGACATGTGTTATGAAAGTAGCTCTCAAATCTAGATTATGAATTGTAGTCAAGTTTTAAGGGTTCAATCTTGTGGTTTATAGCATATGAACAACTCAAACTTACCTTTGTGGCAATATCACAGCGATAACACATATGTGGGTACTCGAAGAGTTAACTAGTGCTTCTTTGGAGCTTGGATAAGTGTTTATTTGGAGGGTCTATGGAATATTAGAGATATGACTGTGGAGGGCTCAATGCTAATAATGAACAGTCAACAATAAAGCTTGAAGTGATAGATGGAAGATAGTGCAAGTCAGAATTTGAAGACCTAGGATAGTGAAGGATTTTGTGGAGAATGAAGCATTTGAAGAAGCATTTGCCAGAATAGAGCTTAGAGAAATTTGAAGAGTATTTGAAGCTTTGTGAAGACATAACTTGGAACTGACATTTTGAAGGAACACTTAGAGACATGATGCTTTGTTGAAGCCCTCATGGAGTGACCTTGGAGAGATTGTTTGGGTACCATGAAGAGAAGTGGTGACTCCATCATGAGAAGACAAGGTTGTCATTGATGAGTTATTTGGAGAAGACATTATTGGAGATTTCCAGGGCTCGTTGAAGAAGATATTGAAGAAACATCAAAATTATCTTGAAAAATTAAAGCTAGATGTTGGAGCCTCATAGAGACAAGGTTGGTGCCTTGGAAGATAGGGTTGGAGCTCTAAAGGATAGGAGTCCTCAAATGACCAAGTTGGAGCCTATACCAGAGATAGAGTTTGAACCCTAGAGGTTGGTGCCACAAAGTAACAAGGTTGGAGCCTTGGGAAGTCTAAGTCGATGCTTGGAAAAATACAAGTTGGAGCCTGGGAGATTGAAGATTGGTGTCTTCATCTATGGTTGCAGCCCTGCACATTATTGTATTGAATTTATTGTAAACAAGAGATTCATAAAAGTATTTATTCTTATTTTTCATTTTGTGTTCTAATTATAAGTGATCTAATTGGTAAAAATAACAATTGAAAGGAACTATTGATTCAACCCCCCTCTCAGTATTTCCAACAATTGGTATAAGAGCCAGTACCTTCACCCAAATCCTAATAGCTTGAAGGTAGATCCTTAGAACACAAATAGAAAAGCCAAGGAAGAAAGCCTCCAATCCTTCTAAAGATGTCTCTTCTTCAACCATGCAAGTAAAAGATAATAAAATTGGGAAAGCTCCATTGCTCAATGGAAACTTTGTATGTGGAAGGCAAGAATGAAGAATTTCTTAATGGATCGAGATTTTGAAGTCTGGGAATCAGTGATTACTGAAAGAATGATGGAAGAAGAATCAAAGGAATATAATGCAAGAGTGATAAAATAAATCTTGAATGAGATACCAGATCCTATAAAGGCCAAAGTGGAAAAATGTTCATCGACAATGGTATGTGGAACAAACTTCAAGATCTTCACTTAAAAGGAGCATTGACCATGATCTTTAATCAAGAAGATTATGGAAAGCAAGAAGGAAATATTAAACCCTTAAAGGAAGCTGAAAACAAGAGTGAAGACATCAAGACCAAGGAGGACCTAGAAGATGAAGAAGATCTCAAAGAAGATTTCAAGACAAAGCTTGTAGCTTCCCTAGAAGAGATAATCAATTTGAAAAAGGAAAATGAGGAGCTCAAGAAGAAAGCACAATATGGTGACCTTGACCTTGAAAAAACAACGAAGGTAGTTGACCTATTCAAGATTCAAGTATAAGAAAGAGATGAGGATCTTTCCAAACTTAAGGAGGAATTTCATCAAAACAAGAAAAGGCATCATGAAGAAGTCATATCCATGACAAATCAATTGGATAAAGAAAAGAAAAGGGAAGACACTTTATCAAGCCATCTTGAACAAAGACACAAGTACTTGAACAAACTTGAAGTGAAAATTGGTCAATACAAGGAAGACGTATCCTCCTTTAAACCTCAACTAGGAGAAGAAAATAAACAAGCATAAGGAGCTGGAAAGGTGATAGAAGCTTTAGCACTCCTAGAAGGACAAGTCGATGAAGTAGAAAAGGAAATAAATGCCATTACATGCCAAATAGAAGAAAAGGATGAAGATATCACCAAACTAAAATAAGATATCATCTCTCTCAAGGCCGAAACATGTGAAGCAACAAGGATTAAGGAAGTAATGGAGATCAGTCTAGCAAAGAAGAATGAAGAATGCAAGAAAATGAAAGAAGAAATTGTTCTCCTAAAGAAATAAGCTGATCATTTGAACAAGAGTCTTAAGATCTCTAAAACCCTAGATGCCATCCTAAGTCAGAAAAGATCTCCTCTTGATAAATCAAGTCTTGGTTATGTGGGTGAAGCCTCAAACAAAAATGATGCAAACCCTAATGCTTCAAAAAACAAGGATGTGGAGAAGCTGGGAAGAAATATTGATGCCCCCATTTCCAACAAAAGTAAGGGGAAGAGTCAAGATGACATTGGAAGAAACCCTACTCCAAGAAGATATGCAGATGGTATCACAGATTCAAAAGGCAATGGATATCATCAAAGGATCCCAAGGCAGGATGACTTTAGAATTAAATCAAGGCAATCTCCATCCTCCAGGTACCAAAGTATATATTTTGGTTATTTCTATTCTTGTACAAATTTTGGTCATATGGAAAAATTATTGTAGGGCATATCACAAGGATAAATATAACGGTCCCCATCAATCCCCTAGAAGAAACTTTGCACAGAGCGTTAGTTACTATATAAAGGGGCCACATTTTCAACTTTTTGTTTTAAGAAGCCTTTTTCAATTATATGCCAGCCCAGCCTGCCTACGATAGATAGTTATATAGTTAGTTAGTTAGTTAGGTGAGCTTCTGAGGCATTTACCTCAGCAGAGCTTATAAGGGGAATTGAACCCGTGTCCTCTGCTGCTTCATTGGATAATTTCATGAATTGGTATTTCTAGTAAGCGAACTACGAGGGCCAACAACGACGCTTTTTAAGAGGGAAATCTATGAAGTCATGATTCCTCATTCATGGACAAGGTAAAATGCTTCAAATGTCATAACATTTGACATATGGCTTGTGATTGTAACTCAACTTGGGTTCCTAACCAAGCTAAAAACATGACTACCAAGGAAGAGAAGAAGGTCACACAAGTTTGGAGGAGAAAGAAAATTGGATTAGAAAGCCTCTTGAGCACTCAAGCCAATAACACATGTTGTTGATTTGATGAATGCATCTTTGGCAGATATGATATTCCAATTTTTATGACAAAATTTTGCCAAAAAGGAGACCATGCATACTGTTAGGGGGAGCTTGTGATTATTCTTGCAGAAGCCATCCGTGAATATTTATATGAAACCCTTGATGAGTCACACATGGACAATCTTGATAGATCATCTCTCAGGAGTAACTCCATTTAAGAACATAGTCCTTTACTCATATGATGGACCATTGTTGAAGATGTATTACATTTGATCACAAAGAAAACAATATTTCTTGAGCTAGAGGAGTTTATGCAGGTAGTGGGAGTTGGTTCAATACATGAAGAAATGAAAACACATCTATCATGGACCACATTGCCTGAAGGAAGAGCACCTTGATAAGGGGAGAAACATATCAAGAAGAAGATTGATAGGGGGAGTACTTGGGCACACCATTTTCCATTGATGTCAAAGGGGTAGAGAATGTTGAAAGGGAAAGAATATTGCCATCAATGAAAAAGGGGGAGATTGTTAGTCAAGGTTGTCATTGATGTCAATATAGAATTATTGGATATGGAAAATATTCTTTTGATGTCACTGAGCCTCATGCAATCCCTAGGTGCTAAGGTTTCTCTTACATTATGAAGATGTCGAGACACTAATGAGGAAGTCTAGTTTAAGATGCCCATGATGCTCTAAAATATGAAGATTGATGTTCATAGTGGTCTAGTATTTGGGTGTCAATTATGTGTCCAATATACAAGCCCTAGAACTATCCTTGTTGTGGGAATATGATATCCTTGCTCTTGTGAAGAAGACTTAACCTAAACACTTAATAAATTGATGACTTATATGACTATAGATATAACCTATGATTTTCTTTGATTTCTGATATGCAGACTTGACTTGATTTAAGTTAATGATTTAATTATCAAATCACATATGTGGTAAAGGTATTACACTACCACCCACTACTGGGATTCCTACTCCAAACAATTTGAAGTCTAGTTGGGACTTCATATCTGGGAGATCCCCTGAATGTTGGCAGATCCAGCACCATCAATAGAAGTTTAAGCTTCGAAAGAAGTTTCGAAAGAAAATTGATATCTCTAAGATTCAATTCTATGAGTTTAATGAATATGGGAACTTCAAAAGGAATTATCCCAAACTCAAGAAGGACAAAAAGAAAAGCAAGGAAAGGAATGAAGCCCATGCCACCAAAGAAGTAGAAGAACCTGAAAAGAAGAAGTCAAAGTAGGAGGAAGTAAAATACCTCTACTATGAGTAAATATAACATCATATACTTATTTATTTTCAATTTGTAGAAGATAGTTGTTGTGATGGAAAGAATCACAATTATAATAGGATGCATTGTAGCAATGATTGAAATGGCATTGTATGGAGTCACCATGATAGAGGAGAAGTAGCTCATGGCATCTTCATTGGAAGCATAGAAGGACAACCATGTAAGCAGTTTATATGGTTGGAGAAATTAATCTAGCACAAAAGGAAGATAAAAGTTTGTCTCACTTCATCTATTGAAATTTCTAAGTTTGACACATTAGAAATCCCTACTACATTATCTGGTTTATTTTCTCCTACCTATTCTTTTCATTAACAAGTTATTTAGAAATATAAACACTGAAAATAAACACAAATGCAACCTTAACTCATATACAGATCAACAACTAAAATAACTGAGACAAACACACAAGGGACGTTGTTATTTTTGGAAAATCATCCCTAGAAAAACATAATGCGAAAAAACCGGTGCATCAGATATGGGGGTTTTATTATTATGCATTTTCTAAATACAATTAGGGTGCCAGAAATTGTTGATTTGTGGTAGCATCGAATGTGCTCTAGCCACAAAATTTGGTGGAGATGTTGGGGCACATGAGATGTCCAATAC
Source organism: Pinus taeda (assembly GCA_000404065.3). NCBI lineage: Eukaryota > Viridiplantae > Streptophyta > Pinopsida > Pinales > Pinaceae > Pinus > Pinus taeda. Next base: position 21,324 of record APFE030540747.1, on the reverse strand, counting down.
CCAGGAAAGGTTTGGGCAGATTCTAAACAGTTCAGGAGATATTAAATTAATTAATATTTTTAATGGAGTCCCTAGGTCTAAACTTAGGGAAATTAAAATATTAAGGTGGATTAATATGAAACTGTGCTAGAATGTTCCAAAAGACATGGATCAAGCCAGATCTAATCATAACCATTGATTAGGGACTTAATCTCGACTGTTGATATGTCAACGAGAAAAGTATAAGAGGAGGTCTGAGGGTCACTTGGAGAATACACCAGAGTGATCAGTCATTCTATTCTCTAGTGCGGGGTTTGCTAAGAGAGATAGAATTAATGATTGAAGTTGCAGCTGAGGGGCGTTTAGTACAGAGAGACAGAGAGGCAGAGATAGTGCCAGAAGAGCAGCGCAATAGCTAGAGAGAGTGGTGTAGTCGTAGCCAGGGCTCACGCAGGGCCATGCAGAGGCAGCCGAGAGCTGTGCAAATCTTCAGAGAGGTTTGCACTGCTAATGTAGAGGGCCAGAAGGCTGATGTAGACCCATTTAGGGTGACGTAGGGCCAACGCTAGGAAGAGAGGGGCTAACGCAGTCCAGAAAGGCAAACACGGGGGTTTCTAGGGTAGATTGGAGCCGAGGAGCTACTGGAAGGTTTATCTAGAGTTTTAGCTGGGACATTTGTCTCAAACTGTGAGGTTTTACTACCAAGGAAATTCTCTATTGGGTAAGCCAGATTGGGCACCCAGATTGTACTCTGATATTTCTTAATAAGAAAACCCTCAGATCGCTGCACTGGTTTTCCCACATTGGGTTTTTCCGGGGACATTGGTCCAAAAATAACGATGTCATTTGGTGTGATTGTTTCTATTTCCTTTAGTTGTTGATCTGTAATATATTGGGCATGCACTAGTGTTTATTTTCAGTATTTACATTGTAAATAACTTGTTAAGTAACAAAACAAGTAGGTAGAAATAAATCAGATAAAGTA
>APFE030540747.1:0-10461 GCA_000404065.3 Pinus taeda | reverse complement strand
TACCATCGCCCTAGCTAGTTTATTTCCGGTTCTGTTTGTAAGCATATTTCAGTATTTTACATTAATGAAATGAAGTATTATTTCCACTACATCTTTGTGTATATGGTTATCTCTGTATTTTGTTGCGTTCCTATTTAAAGACCAGATCAGCACACTTGCAGGTTTCGAAGATGAAGTCAGATCTAGCATTCTTAAGAGATGTAGAGATTCATTCGTCATTCCAGCTTTTGCCCAGATTAATCATCACCTAAACATTCCCAAGAACCAATGTGTCTTTCTCAAGGCTAGTTTTGCCTTGTTGAGGTCTGAGATTTGCAAGGTTAGAAGAGTTCTAGATCATCTTTCTCAGCATCTTCTTTCTTTACCTATGGAAATTTCTAGCATAATTTCAGGAACCCTGTGGTCCAGGTTTTATGCTTGCTCAACTCTTAAATCTCAGTGGATGGAAGACATTTGGAGACAGAAGCAACATTCCAAGTTTCAAATCAACTAAAACTCTCTTAAAGATATAAATCCTGATCTAAATAAGTAAAGTATGACATCAACCCATGAAAAGTGTTGTAAAATGCATGAAAACGTTTGAATTCACCTCTATAATACACTTTTAAGCAATACCTAACCTCATGACATACATCAACTCATCATTGAATGATAAAAAACATAAGAGTTTTCTATAATTTAACCCTAATTTACTATAAAATAAAAAGCAAAAAGAATTTGGGGTTTTAGAGGACCACCATAATGAGAAACACTAGAATATCCTCAATATAGGATGAATGGAGCCTAGAATGCAAACTATCTTAGAGTGATTATAAATACAAACAAAACAAGGGAAAATAAAACTTAGGGTTTGAAATTTAAGTTTTCAAATTTTCAGATGACTAAGGGAAATTAAAACCTATTTGTATTTCTCAAATACTTGGATGAATGGTTTATCTCAACAAGGGATAATGAAACAAATACTAAATAAACTAACTTAGCACAAATAATAATAATAATAATAATAAAATAAATTTCCCTGTCCACCAACTGGCCAATGGTGGTAAGGGGATGATACATGACAAAAAATATATAAAAGAGATTAAAAAAAACCAAAATTAACTTGTAAAAATGAAAAATTTAAATTTAAAAAAAATAAAAAACAAACAAAAAACCATCTTTAAAGTTGAAAAAAAAAAACTCATTTAAAAAAAATTTAAAAAAAAAGTTAAGATTACCAAAAAAAATTTCAAACAATTCAAAATTAAAATTAAAAATAAATAAATTTTTAAAATTTTAAATTATAAAAATAAAATTTAAAAAAATTCCCACCATGGCTCCACACCTCCCTGCCTCTCTGTTCGCCCACCCATCACTGTCGTCCTTCCCCTCCCCCTCCTCTCACTCCTGAGCCAACCCTTCCCTCCCCCTCCTCACTCCTAAGCCAACCCTTCCCTCCCTCTCTCTCCACTTGACCCTACTCCCTTCCCTCTCCACCTCACCGAACTCCCCCTCTCACACTCCTTGCCCATCTCCTCCTCTCCCCTCCACACCCCTGCTCCCTCGCTCTCCGGCCACCCGCTCCCCTCTCCCCTCTGACCTCCCTGCCTTGCTCGGACTGCCTACCTATGGCCCTTTGGCTGCTGGCCCGGGTGGGTGTGCACGGTAGGGGGGCAAGGGAGGGGTTAGGCGAAGAGCGACGAAGAGGGTGGGGGTGCGATGGGGAGGGCAGTGGGGAGAGGGAGGGTGTAACGCCCTGCGGTCATGGCGACCCACGGGCATGCCCACTGGGCGGGAAAAACGGTAGTTCCGAAATGATGAACTAACACAGGCGAGGCATGGGTGCAGATCAACTTGGCCATTTGACAAGGCAAAAGTGCGGGCGAGAGTTAGCATGGAGAAGTTTATAGTGGGAGAGCGTGGGCATACCCATGAGCCGACCTAACGATGGGCGAGTCACCTTGGCGGTGGGCCGACAAGCTAAGGATGGCGAAACGATGTGATGGTTAGGCGGACACCCACACATTGGGTGGGCCGGCGTGTTAAGTGAAACAAATGATGGCGAGTTGGGTAGGTCGGCTAGCAAACGGTGAAATGTTGTGGCGACCATACATATAGGCCAACGAGTTGGACGAGTTAGAGCGAATTCACTCACAAGGAATTCAACAAGTACGAACTAGTGAAGTGCGTAGGAGCTGCAATTGGATGCAGAAACAAGTGCACATGAGCCTGGGCTGAATAGGTGGAGTTCGTGCAGAGTTGGGTGGCGGTCGAACGTGCGGAAGTGAACGGGCGACCTGAGTTGGGCGCCGACTGAACGAGCATGCAACGGCTAGGTGAGCGTGCACGGTGGGCAGGTCGGGTGACCTGAGTTGGGCGTCGACCGAAGGAATGTGCAACGGCTGGGTGAGCGTGCACGGTGGGCAGGCCGAGCGACCCGAGGAGGGCGTCGAGTGAATTGTTCGTGCAGCGACCGAGTGTGGTGCAACGGGCGACCCGAGTTGGGCACGCAGTGCATGGTGAAACAAAACGGTGAGCCGAGTGGAGGGCGACCCACGGTTGGGTGTGCCGGGCGTCGGTGGAAAACGAAAGTGAAGTGTGGGTTGGGAAATGAAGGTGCAACGAGCATGCCCGAGTTAGGTAAACGACATGAGATGTGCGACGGGTGAACGAAGTGTTGGGCAAGTCGTGCGGCGACCGTTCGGAGGTGCCGGTGAGCTGGGCAACCGAGTTTGCCGAAGTTGTGAAAATTTGGCTAAGTGTAAATTTGGGGTTTCCTCCAAGATTTAGCTTATGTTATGAAAATTGAAGATTATATATATTGATTTGGGCTGACTTACATTGGGGAGTTGCCCCTCCCTTTATACTGTTGTGCATTTCTATATGTTAATACTGTTTACGATAAATGTTCATGGTTTTCATTTTGTATAAAGGACAAAGATAATACTTGGTAACGAAAAATAAACTAAGTACGAATGTTAGGCATAGTCCATGACCGTGAGTATTGGTGAAAAGAAAAGGGTCGGTGGTGCCGCACCTCGCTATAGAGCGGTTGAAAGAGTACCGCCAGTGTAGGGGCGTGACAAAGGGGGTGCGTGGGGAGTAGAGAGAGTGGGGGTGTGGGGCGACTGGGGAGGAGCAGGATTTAAAAAAAAATCTACTTTAATTTTTAATATTTATTATTTATTTTTAATTATTTTAGCTTTTTTTATGTTATTTTAAGATTTTTATAATTTTAATTAAAAAATCGATTTTTATTTTATTTTTTTTTATTTTTTATTTTGTCTATTTAATTTAAATATTATTAATTTTAATTTTTATCGTTTTTTTATTTATTTAATTTTTTTTGCTCAATTTTTTTAAATTTAAATTTGTATTATTTTAATTTTTAATGAGTTTTAATTTTTTATTTGTTTTTTTTTTAACCTTAAAAAAAAAAAGTTTTAGATTTTTATGTTGTTAAAATTTTTTTCCTTAAATTATAATTTTTTAATCTCATTTTTTTTTCATTTTTTTTTTTTCAAGTTGATTTATTTATTTTATATGAGTTTTTCTTTTTCTTTTTTATATATTTTTTGTATTTGGATTTCTTTTGTCATGTTTTTTTTTTTTTTTTACCAACATGAATATCACTAACATTTAAAAAACAATTAGCCATACTTAATACATTAAAAAATTTAAAGTGTAAAAAACAAGCCCTCTAAACAAAAAGGGTTGATGCTCATTGACACTTTAAAATCAAGGTGAAAATCACTAACAAAAAAAAATGTTCACACTTGATACATAAAAAAAATTTGAAGTGTCGAAAATAAGTCCTCTAAAAAAATGTGTTAATGTTGCATCAACACTTTTCAAAATTAGCATGAAAATCACTAACATTTAAAAAAATGTTCATACTTGATACACAACAAAAATTTGAAGTGCAAAAAATACGCTAAAAAAAAGTGTATTCTGAATCACCATTTTTCAAAATCGAGTGATTTTTTTCTACTTAAAAAGAAAACAGGTACTAGGTAATTTTCTCATTTTATTGGTAGCTATGTTTCAACAAAAAAAATCATTTTTCTTTTTCTTACAAATGTCAAAATGGGACATGACTCAAACACATTTTCTTTTGACTCAAGATAAACTCTTTTTTATTCCTTTTGACTCTATAAGCATTAAGAACATGCTTTGACCAAAAATATAATAAATATGAATATAAATATATATTAGTGATAAATTTACATTAAGAAGAGAAACTCTAGTTACAAATTTAACAAAAGCCCTTTGGAAGCATTTTGAGGCATTAAACAAAGATTTTTTGGGGTAAAACTTTGTCGCGTAAGCACCAAAACCTGGCGCTATTCTATACTTAGATACATTCCAATGACACAAGAAAGATCTAAAACAAAGTAGGTATGCAAAAGTTGTGTCACCGGGAAGTTGACTTTCATGTTTTGTCCACCGTGATTTAAGATAATGTCACATTAGCCACCATTATTTATGGAAAATGAGATAACCACATGATCATGATGACAATGACTCTACAAAAGTCAATATTGTAACTCTAACTAAGAGTTGCAGGAGTCAAACTCAATCACTATTATGCTATTGGGATGTGTTCTAACTGAACCACTAGGATGAAAAGGTGTTCCATTGTTTTATAATGCATTTTGTCCCATAGATAGGAAAAGTAGACGAGAGTGAATAAGGAGAGAGAAAATAGAGAGGATTTATGCACTGTAGCAACTCGCATGCCACGAGGATCACTCCTTTGTACTTGCATCCATTTCCATTCAGAGAAAGAGAAAGTGGAACAACCTCACCTTCTAACTGGGTTTTATCCTATAAAGATTTCTTAGACCATATCTTGTGTTCATTGTGGTTTGATTTTTATTTTTCCATTCTCTATTTTCCATATTCTATGTATTGCATGCATAAGCATAAGACAATAATTAACAATCGAGAAATCTAAGAATAAATTAACTCTCATAGTGTGAATTTTAGATTTTCAAATATATTTTAATAGATCTATTGTGATAAATTGTCCAATGGAATATCAATGACAATTTACAGATTAGTTATTAATTAGAATTGAAATTTATATATTAGATTTAAAATTTATATTACTTTGTATTTTAAAATATAAATTACAATTGGTCCATGTCTAAAACTATTTCCATAGGTTTTGATTTCAAAATTCTGTGATCCATATCATTATCAAATAGAATTTTCGGAATAATCACATAGTTGTTTCGGAGTCGATGTTTCGAACCATTTATTGTGGTTCATCCTTAGGAAATGGATGAAAAACCAGATTTGAAATTAGGTATAAATAACAAAGATGCCCCATGTGCTAGAAGTAACCATAAAAATTTAGTTAAGTAAATTAAATAATTTTAGTTATAAGAAGAGCATTAGAGACTAGTTAGGTCAAAATAATATTAAAAAATAAATTAGTTGGGAAAGATATTAAATACTAATATAAACATAAGCAAATAATTATTAATATTAAACGAGATAAACCGTTAAAAAAATAAATACAAAAATAAAAATAAAATAAAATAAAATAAAAATAAAATAAATAAAATTAAAAATTGAAATAAAATAAAAATAGCATATATATATATATATATATATATATATATATATGCCCACGAAGCTTTGGATTGACAATGAATGGGTGCACTGTTAAGGCACTCCTTGCGGATAGGTCACTGGTTAATCCCCGTGGGTGCTTACCTACCAATATATATATATATATTTATAATCAACCATAATATATATATATATATATATATATATATATATGAAAAATAAAATGAAAATAAAAACAAACACAATAAGGAGTGAAACGCATAAAAAAAATTAGAAGTCAAGAAGAAAGGGCAGGAACCCAACTCCTACTTAAGGTCCAGCCATCATCTCTATTGAGATTCCTCTGATGCTTTTCAATTTCAATGGCCTCATGTAACTTCCTATGATGAAAGTGATCAATCCTAGCGATGACCTGGAAGTTCTCAATGCAGACATGATGCAAAGTTTTCTCTGCATGCTCAACAATAGCTGAGGAATGGGAATGTCTATGCCTGAGGTCAGCAACATGTTCCTCAATATGAAGCTTAATGGAGCGACCCGTTTCCCCAATGTAGGGAATCCCACAAGAGCAATGGATTGAATAAACCCCTTTCATGTCTTTAGGGTTAACCGGGTCCTTAATAGATCTAAGGGAGTTTCTGATGGTATTAAGGGGGTTAAAGGTAGCCAAGACTCTATGCTTTTTAAAGATGTGAGCAATCTTGTCCGTAGTTCCCTAAATAAAAGGAAGTTTAACCATGTGAACTGGATCATCCAAACCTTTTTTTAACCCTAGAAACCTCACTGGCTCTTTGAAAAACCTTAAAACTCATAAGATTAAACAAATATTATTAAAATCCTAAAATATAATCTTCATATTTGCAACATGTTATAATAACAAGCATCAAAGATTTAAATAAGAAGTATCATTACAATATCAATATTTTCCACATATAAACCCTTGTTATTATCATTTAAATTATAAAATATATCTCAAAAACATGAAATTAGTTTATTCTATAATTATTTATTACAACAGAGATAGCAATATTAAACAACATATTTTTTCTGAATTCAATTATTTATTTAGATTTCTTTAATATTCATATAATTTTCTTTCACATCATTACAAACTAATAAAATATGCAGAAAGAGTAGGAAAATGGTGAGAAAAGGGGAACATCGATCCAAAGATGAACATTCACGGATTTAGGAATATTAAGCTTGTTAGGTTAAAGGATCTCTAATCACTATTATAATCTAGAAATTCATAATATACAATGATGCAATATAATTAAATACTTCACATTTATAATTATAAAATGTGATCAGGGAAAAAACAAGAAAGAAACTTTGAAGAATACTAAAACAATTGATATTGATTGAAATGATTTGCACATCACAAGGAGCAACAATTTAATGGCAAAAGAAGCACTCTAACATATTGTATAATTTGCAAGTTGAATATTGGAAAAAATCCCGGAGAGATTGAGTTTTAAATAGAAGTTGAAGCAACTAAGGGGAATTGACTTGAGAGAACAAAGGGTGTACAAAGTTCTAGTATCCAACCAAAAGATAAAGCTTAGTTTTCTCTCATAACTATATCATGAACAAGCTTTGAATCCAAGAAGTGGTATTGTTTGTAGGTTATATTGGAGATGGAATATTTTGTACAAGCATGAGAATAGGGTTTAGAATAAACTTCCACACAATTTTTATGTTGGTGAAGTGAGAGGGCTATAACTCCCTTGTTTATAGATCACTACACTAACTCAAGACAAAAAATAGCTCAGTTATTTTTTATTAAAGAATTAATAAATAGAAAAAATGGAAACCAAAAATATGGAAAGTGATGAGATGAGTCACCCAATGATTTTGGTACTTTTTCATAAACTTTTCATAGAAAATTTAATAGAAGCAAAGTGCTTACACCACTCCCCAAACCATAGCTCAATAGTCACAATGGTGTGATACTACTTTTGAAGTGTGCATATAAAAGCGTCAAAATTTTTAGGAGCATTCATTATATGCTTGAAATTTATCTTTGAGATTCGTAAGAATTTTAAACAGTGAAATCAAGACCCTCACTTAACTCTTAGACCACATATCAATTAAAAGAATGTAAAACTTGCAATATAAACAACAAAATTAAAATACGAAGTAAACCTTTTCAAATCCTTTAAAATACAAATAACTCTAATTTAGAACACACCATCCCACGTAAATAGCTCCTCCCCAACATTCCATGGTAAATTTCTCAAAGTGCATCTATCAAACACATTATTGAATGAAAGTTGTCTCAAAGTCTCATAATTCTATTTGAAATATTGTAACTGGATTGAAATGACAACTATATGAATTGTTTAATAAACGCATTTGATTGAATTCTAATCCCATGCCATTGCCTTCTAATTATCCTCAACCTTTCATATTCTTCATTCCATTCAACATTGGTTTTTTGTCCTTTGCCTAAATGTACAATGATGTTGAACAAACACATTGACATTCAACAAATTCACATGGCTTACTATTGTTACCCATTACTAGTGAGGGACCTCTACAGGAGAATTTTTTCCCTAGATTTGTCTTCAGCTGACAATCAACAACTCCTTGCAGCCACCTGATAGCTCGATGTGTTTCCATTCTCTACCACCTGATCCAACTATTGTGTACACTCACTCAATTTTCATGATCGTACGTTTGAAGGTGGGCCTTCCAACCCCGAAGGTATGATTTTAAGTTATGAAATTGAGTTTTTATGCTTACTTTTCTTAGGCACACTTAGGCATGGTTACTAGGGGGACCTGGAGGAAAGAAAGGGCTTTGACTGTACCCTTGTTCTATTACCTCAACTGGGGGAGTTAATCTTGTATCCTAATATCATGAGATCTCCTTTATTGGCTACTAGATTTAGAAGTGGCACTACATGTGAAACCTTGATTTTGGTTGTGTAGTCCCTCTTCCCGATACCATATATCTCACTTCCCTCTGCTCATTACAAGCCCTTTTGACATTTTCCCCATCTCGGTCCACAAGATGTTAGCCTCCCCCTCCCATTATCGACACCTTGGGTCGGGCCTAGAATAATTCCCTGGAGGTTGATGTAGCTAAAAAGAAAAACAAAACCATAATATGACCACATACAACAAGAAAATTTATCACAAAATGCAATAAACATAGTTACCGATTAAACGAGAACTATTACCTCAAAATGGGTATTCTAGCCCAAAAAACATGAAAAAACATGGAAAAACATGCAAAAAACTAAAAGTGTTGATGCTGGAATAACATTTTTTTGAGGTACATTTTCAACATTTTTTAAAAGTGGCAGTAAAAACCAAATATTTGTGTGCAAAAAAACACCCTGAAAAAAATGTTGATGTTGGAATAACGTGTTTTTTTTTCAAGATTAATTTTCAACATTTTTTAATAGTGACGTTAAAAATAAATATTATGACTCTGAAAATCTTCAAATTTCCAACAATTTTCAAACATGAACTTGAGAAAAAATACTTATAACTGTTTTCAACCATAACATTAAAAATAAAATATTCATGACTTAGAAAAACATTAGAATATTGACAATTTTTCAACCATGGAATTAAAACCAAAGATTATGACTACAAAAAAATTTAAGTTTTCAAAATATTTCAAACATGACATTATGGCAAAACAAATGACTAAAAAACCTTAAAAAAGAAAAAAAAAAACAAAAAAAAACCAAAACAAAATTAACTTGTAAAAATAAAAACTAAAAAATATCAAATAATTCAAATATTAAAAAGAAACACAAAAAATAATACAAGAAAACAAATTTTTAAAATATTGTAAAAAATTAAAAAACAATTAAAAATAAAAACACAAAAGTTAAAAATAATAATAATAAGTAATAAAAACATTAAAAAAAACAACAACATATCATTTACACAACAACATATATTATATAATATATAATATATATATATATAAAAAAAGATCAAAATTTACTGATAAATTAAAATTTAATAAAAAATAAAATATTAAAAAATGGAAAATTAAAAAATTTAACATAATTTAAGGAAAAAAAATTTAACAAAAACAATAAAAACATTTTTTAAATTAAAAAATAATAAAAAAAAAAAAGAAAATGAATAAAAAAATTAAAAACATAAATAACTAAATAAATAAATAAATTGAAAAAAAAAAACCGAAAAAAGGTCATGGGGTGGCTGGGGCCTATTTAAAGAAAAAAATAAAAATAAAAAAGCCTTGGGGTAGCCAGGGTTGATTCTAGGATTCAGCCCCTACCACCCCAGGGCCCAATTTAAAAATAAAAAATAAAAAATGTGGAAAAAAAGCCGAAAAAGGCCCTAGGTGATAAAGGCCGATTCACAGAATCAATCCCTGCCACCCCAGGGCCATATATATATATATAGAGAGAGAGAGAGATTCTTTGGCGTAAATCACATGAAATTTCATTTGTCGACGCATTTTGAACCCACCAGTGTGGTTCATCGTCAGGACAAGTTGAAGAATTAGATCCAATATGCATGTTAAATTCTGAGTAGAACTTCCAATGGCTATAATCTTTGACCAGGCAACAACTAACTTTTGAAAAAAGAACGACCAATCTCAATAGAGAGGACGGATAGAAGATCAGTAGTTGCTGGATCCCAACCCTCTCTTCCTAGTCATTTTCTTCCCTTCCTCCCCTCCCATTTTTTAGCTTGTTTTTGTTTTGTTTCCCCTTGTTATCTCATATCCTTATATTCTAAAATTTTTAACTTATATCATAAAAGCAAAATTTTATCACTTTTGGAATCGTCCTAAATTAATATTTTTATTAATCTATAATTAAAATAATTAAACAATCTATCAATTAATTAAACAGCTAAATAAATCTATGATTTTAATATATTATAGTTTTATTCTATATAATACTTA
>APFE030540745.1:10680-49581 GCA_000404065.3 Pinus taeda | reverse complement strand
AGTTTCCATGGATGATGTGTCTCAAGATGATTCACATGTTGATGTTGATGTGCAGACAAAGGAAAAACCTTTGAACTGCATTGATAAGAAAAGGTTAGAGTTATTTTACAATTAATGATTATATATCTATTGATGCATCTATTTGCATTTCTTGTTGATGATATGCAAGTTGCAGGTTTCTACCAAGATGGTGAATGGAAAATATTGAGTGGGAGACTCACTTTGTTGCTACAACATTATATTTCATTTCAGCTTCAAAAGTACAGTGTGCTTAAGTGAAATTTTAAGGATGAAATGCATGCATGAGCATGATGTGCATGAACATAAGGATGTTGATGTTTTCCTTGTATTTAAACATCTTGTCAAACATGTACAAATGAAAGTTTTGTGGAGCAGATGCACTTCACATTTGTTTGAGCCACCTTAGATCAATGATCAAGGCAAAGAAGTTCAAACTACCTTTTGTGACCATCTAAGCAGGAGTTCTGTAGGAAGGCAAAGATGAAGGTAGCTCTTCCCAGGAAGACAAGCCCATCCAAGAAGGGAAGTGGTCAGAAACTTTGGTTCAGAGGCACTATGCAAGGCAAGTGTAGGGAGGTTGAAAGAAGAGGGTGAGTTACTCTCATTTACTGTTCAGATCAGTATATCAGTCTTTTGGAGACCAAAAGTTCTTTTAGTGGGAAGGCGTGATCCAAAATGGATTTTGGATAGATTCCTAAGTCAAGATGTTCCTCACAAAGGAAAAATGAAATTCCAAGGAAGTTCTTGGAACTAGCCTTGTTTAGTCAATTTCGTGTGTCCTAAATTGCTACATAAGTTATCAATCCGGGAGTCGTAAACTGATGAAGTGTAGTGCACTGTATGTGCTAGACAACCCTTTTCTTACCTCACTGTTTTCAGTTTTATCTTGTTTTGGGGTTTTGTTCTATTGGTATCCTAAAGTGGTTTAATGCAATGGAAATCCCAATCTACTGTTAAAGCAAAAGTTTAAGAATACTTTTTAAATATCAAGTGTGGATGTAGAGTTGAAGACAAGGCTTATCCTCTTGCTTCTTGTGATAATTTCCAAACTTTGGACTTAGGAGATCTTAAAACATGTTGTCTACAAAATCAACTTGAATGAGAGTGTGAATATGCACCTATATAAACCAAACTAAAAATGAAGTACTGAAAATGAGATTACTATCTTTGTTGTTCATCCTAATTGCAAAATTGAAATCTAATAAACTGCTGCAACTTAAACCAAAAAGTAAAGAAACTGGAAACTAATGATTAGTCAATGATTTCATCCATAATCACAAAATTTTGCCAATTAACTTCTAAAATGGGATTAAGCTAAAGGCTCTGGAAATATCATCATATGGAATGAAAGAAATGGCATCTAAATTATCTAATTGCACACTAATGAAAGCAAAGACAATTACTTCATCTATAATCACAATATTTCGCCAATTAACTTCTAAAACGGGGTTAAGCTAAAGGCTCCGGAAATATCATCATATAGCATGAAAGAACTGACATCTAGATTATCTAATTTCACACTAATGAAAGCAAATCCAATTACTTAATCTATAATCACAATATTTCGCCAATTAACTTCTAAAATGGGGTTAAGCTAAAGGCTCTAGAAATATCATTATATAGCATGAAAGAAATGACATCTAAACTATCTTGAACAGTAAACAAATCTCACTAAGTAAAAGCATAAACAACTGAAATTGAAAACTAAAGTTTAGCAGAGGGAGTAAGTCTCAATAACACCACTTGATGCAAAAAATTATACTAAGAAGCTTGAGCATAACCAGACTTAAAGACCTATTCTAAAGTGCAACTATCAATGTTAGTAAGAAATGTGACAAGCTGCAAAAACATGTACAAGGTTAGAATGATTAAGATCATAAGAAAAACATGAGAAATATACAATCCAAATGAGAGAAAATATACATGAAAAACTTATACAAAAACAAAAGGAAGGACCTCAGCTATGCAGGGGCCCTCTGCACAACTCCGGACTAGCACGTTGTTACTTCAAAACGCACTCAAACAGCCATGTGAAAAATAGAGTTTTGTATTATGAAACAGAGTAATATGTCTCTCGATGATAGAACAACAAAATAACACTATAACAACAATATTAAGAACGTCTTATTTTCATTACAAACGCTTATATTTATAGAGAAAATGGATAGATGTATCTCAGAGGAATTTCTTCAATGATAGACACGTGAACAGGTGAAAAACCAAGGATTCAGCCTCTTGGTTGCCATGAGCAGTAAATCTATGTGAGGTGGATGTTGGATTGCGTTATGTAGATGGCATGCAAGTGGCAAAAACAAATCCACGAGTTCAAGAATGGCTTCGGGCTTCTTTTTCATGCAGGAATAGAGTTCTAGTTGGCATAGAACTCTTCATTGACCTCCCTTTGACCGGGACCTTTCCTTCCGAATCTAGCTAAGTAAATAGGACCTCATACATGTGTGGACAATTCCTAAGCTACCCATGTGTCTCGTTCCTCCTACTGACACCTGTAACCTATAAAACAATGGAAATGGTTGTGGAATTGCCAGTTAGCTGCGGAAAGTGGCTACATTCTGTAGCTGATAAACAAAACCTAGATCAAATAGCGCACACAATGATATAATTTGAAAATCACTCAAAATACACTCCTGAAATCAACATGTAACAAGTTTTGATAGCTTAGGATGCACTGACATGGGAAAATAAAAGAGAAAGGGTTTAAGAAAATGCTTGGAAGAAAGGTATTTTTGGGGCTCAACATACCCCCACTGTGAAGATGTCGCATGTCCTCATGCAACCAAAATTGTAACAATCCTCCCTTCAATGCATCTGCTCTGAAACTTCTGCTAAGACATCCAACCTGCTCTTATTCTTTCTTGTTGTCACTGTCATTCTAGGCTTCATCATAAGACATCTATACTTGAGATTGATGAGGGCTCTACTCAACCTCCTATTATTCTTCTTCAGTTTTCTATTTTTCTTATGCCATAATCCTTAATGCAGCATGGTATTGTCATGGATAACTTTGTCCAATTTTTTTTGCTCTTTTAAGGTTTCATTCTCCCTTTAGATATGTGTGTTTAAGGCTTCCAACTCATAAATTTCTTGCTTCAATGGTTGAATCAAAGTTTCCTAAGTTGTACCTAGCTGATTGGATGAAATTCATTATTCTGTTGTAGTTTTTTGTTGTTCCAATGATTCAATGAAATCATATATCTGCTGCTGGGATTAATCAATTTCTGGAGTTGTTTTCCTTGGACTAGTTTAAAAATCTAACTAAGGAGAAGGAGAATATTGTGGATTTGATCAAGTGGAGTGTTTTCTGGTGATTGATCTAGAGTTTCACCTCCCAGGTCTATGAATTGAGCTCCTTTGATTTGCGTTTTTTGCATCTTTCCCTTTAATCTAGATCTTTTTCTAGACCTTGTGAGCTTATGTCTCCCTTTTCTATGATCTGTTTCTCCTTTCCTTTTTTTTTGCTTTAGTTGATTGTTCTTTAAGATGAACTAATCTTTCATAAAGCACTTTCTCTTCCTCTGAAGAAGGCTCAAGAGTGTGGTAAATGTCTTCAATTTTCCTCTTTCCTTTCTGTTTTGCTTGTTTCCTAATTTCAATCAATGTTTCAGAAGGCAATTCTTCTTCACTGTTTTCCTTGGTCACATTAGTAGGAGTATCTTGGATTGTTAAATTTTTTCTTTTCCTCCTACTTCTCTTTGTTGAACTCCCCTCAGGCACTTCACTTGATATGTCCGTACCTGAATTATGAAGAATGACCCTCCAAACCTTTTCATCGAAGTCCTTGTTCTTAAACCATCTCTCTCCTTCTTGTGGAAGCTTTGTGGTTGCTAACCATTGAAAGATCTTGCAAACGTTTTTGTAACCTCCTTGTGATGACCCTTGAACTTCTTAATGAACTGCAACCATCCAACCTTCTTCAATGTGCTCTTAAGCTGTGGTTATCCTTCTATGAATTTAACTCCTTCGGGCTTTGTTCTCACTATAAGACCCATTCTTCCTTCTCACTATGAAGACACCTCTGTAAATGACAATTTTATGGAAGCAGAATAGTTATGTGAGCGGAAAATAGAGGAGGGTCGTGGAGAAAATCGTTGGTTAAGAAATGGGGAGAGTACTGAGCATGAAACGAAAGAGGGTTTACAAAGTAGAAATCTGTGTAAACAAACAATGACATGAAGACTGTAAAAACCTAGTGTGCAAGCGTGGAGGCAGAGTGTCACTCGTGAAAATTTGTGAGACTTAATAGAGTTTATGATTTTGAGTTCATAAAAAGGTTGTGGAGTGGAACGTTGGTGGAAGAGAGTCGTATTCAATCAGCTCACGTCAGCATGATTAGCCGTTTTAACAAATGTAATGAGGGTGTACGACTAAGTACGAGTTAAACTTGGGAATAGATTATGAGACTGTTAGGATTAATGCGAAGGATATGGTGTAGTTAAGGTAGCCATCAAGTTAAATCATTACATGTTAAGGAGCTATGATTTTACAAACTATACGAATTATGCTTTTGAAATGCTATTTGAAATGGTTTTGTCCATACCTTGGAATCATACCTCTTTCATTTTGCTAAATTTTAATTGCATGCCTTTGTAGGTTCTTTTCAGGTGTTGATGTCTTCAAAGATCTTCTCCTTCCATACTTGCATCTTGCTTTTATTATATTTTTTTTTTTGGCTAATCACTTGACTATCACTGCATAGTAACAAGATTAGCTGCGGAATCAGCAATCAGCTATGGAATCGGAATTCAGCTGCGGAATCAAACTTCAGTTGTGGAATTGAAAAACAACTGTGTAAAATGACATTGTGAATAACATATGACTTGGTGAATGAATGGAAATGAAAAATGATTGTATGGATGATACATGGAAAGGTGGATATGAAGAGAAACTGAAAGAAATTTTATTGATGGTATGTGGTGGCGAGCTGGAGCGAAATGAAATGAAATGGAATGAAACAAACTATGAGTGAAATGAGAGATTTTTTTTGGAAAATATAGGGCATCAAAATCTTCTGATTTTCGCCCTGTATTTTCTGTATAAGAATGCCAATCAGTGATTGGTTTTCAAGCTTATACATTTTTTTTTGAATGATGATGAAAAAAACAAAAACTAGGCTGGTGGAGAAGAATGATTCTTCTTCACCAGCCTCATTGCAGAGTTATCTTGAAAAAATTTTATAGACTCCTCCTTTGAGATTTGCTTTTGATAGATCTTCAATCTATGACCATTCGCAACGAGAGGAGTTTGGTGCTCATCAATTGTTCTGATTATTACTGCTCCACTGCTAAAAACTTTTTCAATCTCATATGGCCTAAGCCAATGAGTCTGAAATTTACCTTTAAAATCTTTGAACTTTGAATCAAATAGAAATTCCCAATCTCCTTCTTGAAACCTTTTTTCCTTGATGTATTTTTCATGCCACTTATCTCTTTGCTGTTGAACTAGATCAAGTCTTTGAACTGCTTCTTGTCTGATCTCATCTAGTTCATTCAACTGCCCCAGTCTATGCTTTTGAGCTTCTGATAGATCCATTCCCAAATGAACTACCATCTTGAAGGTTTTAATTTGGAACTCAATGGGGAGCAGAGCTTCCATCCTATAAACAAGTTCATAAGGAGTGTGCCCATTGTGTTCCTCCATGTAGTTATGTAGGCCCATAAGGCTTCAGGGAGCCTTTTTGCCCAATATCTTCTATGTAGATGCACAGTCTTGGTAATGATTCCTTCAATTACTTTATTTGTGGACTCCACTTGACCATTTGTTTGTGGATGATAAGGAGTGGATTTCCTATGCTTGACCTTGTACTCTTCCATAAGCTTCTCCATTATTTTGTATGTGAATTTAGTTCCCTGATCTGTCAAAATTTCCCTTGGAACACCAAAGCAAGTAAAAATATCCTCATAAAGAAAATTAACTATTGTATTTTCATTAGCAAAAAATAATGCTTTGGCTTCTACCCATTTAGTGACATAATCAGTACATACTAATATATACTTTTTCTACTTTGATGGAGGATTAATAGGTCCAATAAAGTCTAAAGCCCATTTTTCAAAGGGTTCGATGAGTACCTGAGGTTGTAATGGCATCTCATTGAGGGGGTAGGTTTCCCTACCCTTTGGCAACTGTCACACCTTTTGACATATTGTTTTGCATCTTTGAAGAGGGACAACCAAAAATATCATAAAGAAAGGATTTTATAAGTTGTCCTCTTGTCAGCAAAGTGTCCACTGCGTGGTTCATCATGACATGCTTTGAGAATATCAGGCATTTCATATTACCTGACACATCTTCTGATCACAAAGTCTGGCCCAGTTTTATACAATTCGTTAGAAATCCATAAATATCTTGAACTATCCTGAATAATATTTCTTCTTTCTCTAGGAAATAGATGTGGAGGTAGTGTCCCTGTAACCAAATAGTTAGCCATATCTGAAAACCAAGGAGTTTTAGTAGTTACTGCAAATAAGTATTCATGAGGAAACTTATCCTCTACAAGAGAGTCCTCTTTGATATTCTGAATCCTAGACAAGAAATCAGAAACTGTGTTTTGTTTCCCAGGTCTATCTAACACAGTAATATTGAATTCCTATAAAAGTAAGAGCCATATTGTAACTCTACCATTTAATATAGGTTTGTTCATCAAATATCTAATTGCAGAATGATTAGTATGAGTAAAATTTCCATAGCCTATTATATAATGTCTGAACTTATTAATTGCATGAACAACAACTAAGAACTCTTTTTTAGTCACAGTATGATTTAACTCAGTGGGAGTCAAATTTTTACTTGTATAGTAAATTGCATAAGGAATCAAGTCTTGTTGTCCCAGTATAGCTCCTAGAGTTGTATCTAAAGCATCGGTAGAAATATCGAAAGGAAGTTTCCAATTTGGTCCTCTTAAGATAGGTGCTTCAGATATTCTTGTTTTCAAGGCTTCAAATGTTGATTGGTAATCAGGATTCCACTTGAATTCACAGTCTTTTGTAAGCAGTTTGAAGAGTGGAGATGCTATTTTGGTAAAGTTTTCTATAAATCTTCTATAATATCCAGTAAATCCTAGAAAACTTCTAACATCTTTTTGACAATTTGGAATAGGTAACTTGCAGATGACTTCAACTTTGGATTTGTCTGCTTTAATCCCATCCCCTGAAATGTGATGTCCCAAAACAATACCTTCAGTAAAAATCATAAAGCATTTTTCATGGCTTAATGAAAGGTTTGTTTCTTTACATATTTTAAGGACTTTTTCCATATTTTCCAGGCTTCTTCAAATGTATTACCATAGACTGTAAAATCATCCATATATACCTCTACACAGTATTGCTCTTTGGAATGTTGCAGGTGCATTACATAATCAAAAAGGAAGCACTCGGTAGGCAAATGTTCCCCATGGACAAGTAAACATGGTTCTATCTTGATCTTCAGGTGCTACCTGAATTTGATTATAACCACTAAAACCATCCAAAAATGTAAAGTATTGTTTGCCTGCTAATGTATCCAATACTTGATCTATAAAGGGCAAAGGAAAGTGATCCTTCAAGGTTGATTTATTTAATTCCCTATAATCAATGCACACCCTCCATTTACCATTCTTTTTGGGCACTATCACCAAGGGAGAAACCCATTGGCTATCTAAGATTGGGTAAATGAAATTTGCAATGAGTAATTTTTGGAGCTCTTCTTTCACAATCTCCCTAATTGTCTAATTGGTCTAATGTTTCCTCAATATAGATAGGATGGATGCAATTCTTAGGTTCAATACCTTTCATATCAGTATATTCCCATACAAATGCAGCAGAATGTTTTTTTAAGATTTTGGTTAGCTCTTATTGTTGTAACTTTCCCAAGTTTTTGTTGATATTCAATGTTCTACCTGGAAAATTTTCAATTGCATAACTGCCAAACTCTTCCATAGAGTAGAGAGACATTTGTCTGGATGACGAATATTCAATATCATAATCTAACTAAAATTGTGTGTGATCATATTCTAAAGATGTTTCAAAATTTTCTAATGTGTTCAGGATTTGACTATCCTCACTAACTTCAGAGAGATCAAAGATAGGCTGTATAGCATCTTCGTTATCGACCCATTCATTGTCTACTACTTTTGTGATTGCTTTTGCTGGAGGATACAAAG
This sequence comes from Pinus taeda, assembly GCA_000404065.3. Classification (NCBI taxonomy): domain Eukaryota; kingdom Viridiplantae; phylum Streptophyta; class Pinopsida; order Pinales; family Pinaceae; genus Pinus; species Pinus taeda. Next base: position 41,408 of record APFE030540745.1, on the reverse strand, counting down.
TAAATTTCTTTGTTGAACTACCATTAGAAATGTACATGTCACTAGATCTACAACTAATCAAAGCATTAGTTGTGGCTAGCCAAGGTCTTCCTAAGATGAGTGATTGTCATCCTAGATTATTCTTGGGAGTCAAAATCATGAAATCCACCGGATATTCCCAAGAATCCAAGGAGACCGAAATATCTTCTAGTACACCATCTAGTTTGATTATTGATCTATCTACAAGTTGGAGTAAGGTAGGTGTGAAAAGAAGATTAGGAATTTTAAGTTGTTCCATAGTCTGTCTACTCATAATGTTTATAGCAGCCCCTAAGTCAATCAATGTATTTTGAATTTCCATTCCATTTGTGTGTCTTGATAATTGGACTTATTGGATCCACATATTTCTGCATGGTAATCTTTCCCATCATGATATCTGCTATTTTTCCTACCGGGTGGATTCTTTTTGTGTCTCTTGGTTTCCTACCTGGTCTTTTGATACTCAACTCCTTTATTGTTTTTGCTAGAATAGGAATTTCTCTAATGGCTTGGAGCAAGGGAATCTTGATACAGACATTCTTTTATTCATCTAGGAAATCGTAGTCAGGCAACAAGATTTGTTTTTCCACCCCCTTGTCAATTTGTAATCTCTCGGGAAAACGAGGTGTGGATGTAGATACAGGTTGCTCAACTATAGGAGTGTTGGGTTTTGAAGGGATGCTTCTTCAAAACTTTTATTGACTTTCAGAGAATCCTCCTCAAAAGCATCTTACTCTTGAATATCAATAGAAGGTTTTTCCTTTTCTAAAATCCTACCATATCTAAGTTGAACATCATTAAGATCTAGAGGAACAATCATGTAGGTAGGAAATGGTTGTCCTTCTACCATGTAAGCATTCTGAGGGTTTTTTGTTGATGGGATTTGGTAATGATTGGGCTGGTAGTTGATTTGGCCTCTGTTGAAATGGAAGCAAGAGTTGAGGATTTTGATTTTGTTGAGGAGGTTGTTGTTGTGTAAATGGTAATGAAAGGTGAGGGCTTTCATTTGGAAGTTGTGGTTGTGGACTTTGTTGTTGGTTTTGTGGGGGAGGATAGCTCTGATAAGATGGAGGATATTGATAATATTGAGCAAATCTCCCATAAGGATTTTGTACCCCTTGTGCCCATGATTGAGATTGATACTAATTTTGAGGTTGAAGCCAAGGTTGTTGCCAAGAATTCCAATTTAATGAAGGCTAAAAATTCATTGGATTGTTAAATCATTGATTTTTTTGCCCTTGCCAAGGTCTTCTTGAAACAAAGCAAAGAGGTTCTACAGAATTTGGAACTACTTCCTCCTGAAAGACAGCTTTAAGACCTAGTATTAAAGGACAATCCTTGGTCTCATGACTTTCTGAGCAAATCATACAGTTTCTACAACTTTTGCATCTAAGGGAAATTCTCTTAGAGCATGTTGCTTTCTACATTTTGGGCAAAATATGGCTAAGGCATCAACTTCTATTTTCTACTTGTTTTGAATTTTGAGTGTGTCTAGCTGTTCACTAAGGCTCCCTATAATGTCAGCTTTGAACTCATCAAGCATATTGCCAATTTTTGCCCTACTTACTGTCCCAGTTGTACGTTTGTTTGCTCTAATAAGAGAAGGATCTCTAGGCCCTTTTCTAGTTTTAGATTTTCCTCTTGAGAGATGGACACATAGTTCTGTTATGTCACTTAATGGAAGTTGAGAGATGTCTCCCTTCCCCATCATATTTAAAATATCTATCCATTCATCTCTAATGGCTTTCAATAAAAGGGTTTCATGGTTTCCTCATCTAAATTGTTCATTTTTTCTCTCTTTAAGTTGTATTGAAACCTCTCAAGAAAATCCTCTAAGTTCTCATCTTATTTTTGCATCATTTTGAATACCTCATCCTTATGATTGGTAGGCATACAATAATCCAAGTATCTATCCAAAAATGTCTGCCTCATATCATTCCAAGTCCTAATAGATTGAGTGACTAATCCCATAAACCATTTTAGAGCAAACCCTTTCAATGTTGAAGGGAACAACTTGAGTTTTTTAGAGTCTTCTAGATAGTCATAGGTTCGGCATAAGACTTCAAACTCAAATAGAAATGTTTCAAGATCCTCACTTCGCAATCCATAAAAGTTTGGGAGGATGGATGGTGAAATGTTTTTCATTATTGTATGGGTTTTCTCATCTACTATAGGGAATCCAAATGAGTTATCTTCTTCCCTATTTCCTTTACCTCCTCCATTGTTACCTCTACCTCCTCCATTATTTCCTCTACCTCTGACTCTATCCATTCCTCCAAATAGTGAAAATTCTCCATCTTGCTCTTCTTCTTCCATGATTGTTTCCTCGGAATCTTCTGGCTCTTCTATTAATGGCTGATGAGAGAGAGTTTCTACCTCCTCTTCTTCTCCAGGTAATTCTACTTCTTCAACTGCAATAGGCTCCCCTATGGAGGTGAAGAAGGGTTCTTCTCCTAGGTCAGATTTAGAGGATGGAGTGGGAGAATCTTCTAATTCAGTTGTTGCCCTTGAATTCCAAGAATCCTAAGACTGGGAGTATGAGTCTAGGATGGAGGTGTATCTTTTCTATTCATTGAAGTAGTTGGAGTTGTAAAAATTGAACTTTTGCCCCTAGCTATAAACCTTCCCCTAGAATCTCTTTCTCTATGCATGCCATTTTTTTGTTTTTGGTGATTTTAATTGGGCTAATAATTCTTTTTTTGATCCTTTAGATCACACTAGGTGTAAGAGGAGAGCATACTCAAGAAATTATTGGGCTAATAATTCTTTTTTTGATCCTCCAAATCACACTAGGTGCAAGAGGAGAGCATACTCAAGAAATTATTAATTCCGCCCCCACATTTTTTTTTGAATGTAAGAGATAGACTACCTAGTTACACTTCCCTAGAAATCGGACCAAAATGTTTAGTCAATGTAGTATGTCCTAAACTGCTACATAAGTTATCAATCCGGGAGTCGTAAGCTGATGAAGTGTAGTGCACTGTATGTGCTAGACAACCATTTTGTTACCTCACTATTTTTAGTTTTATCTTGTTTTGGGGTTTTGTTTTGTTGGTCTCCTAAAGTAGTTTAATGCAATGGAAATCCTAATCTGCTATTAAAGCAAAAGTTTAAGTATACTTTTTAAATATCAACTGAGGATGTAGAGTTGAAGACAAGGCTTATCCTCTTACTTCTTGTGATAATTTCCAAACTTTGAACTTAGGTGTTCTTAAAACATGTTGTCTACAAAATCAAAACTTGAATGAGAGTATGAATATGCATCTATATAAACCAAACTAAAAATGAAGTACTGAAAATGAGATTACTATCTCTGCTATTCATCGTAATTGCAAAATTGAAATCTAATAAACTACTGCGACTTAAACCAAAAATTAAAGAAACTGGAAACTAATGATTAGTTAATGATTTCATCCATAATCACAACATTTCGCCAATTAAATTCTAAAACGGGGTTAAGCTAAAGGCTCTAAAAATATCATCATATGGCATGAAAGAAATGACATCTAAATTATCTAATTGCACACTAATGAAAGCAAAGCCAATTACTTCATCTATAATCAAAATATTTCGCCAATTAACTTCTAAAACGGGGTTAAGCTAAAGGCTCCAGAAATATCATCATATAGCATGAAAGAACTAACATCTAAACTATCTTGAACAGTAAATAAATCTCATGAAGTAAAAGCATAAACAACTGAAATTGAAAATTGAGTTTCAGTAGAGGAAGTAAGTCTTAATAACACCACTTGATGCAAAAATTACACTAAGACACTCAAGAATAACCAGAGTTAAAGACCTATTCTAAAATGCAGCTATGAATGTTAGTAAGAAATATTACAAGCTGCAAAAACATATACAAGGTTAGAAGGATTAAGATCATAAGCAAAAAATGAGAAATATACAATTCGAATGAGAGAAAATATACATGAAAACTATACAAAAACAAAAGAAGGACCTCATCTATGCAGGGGCCCTCTGCACAGCTTCAGAGTAGCACATTGTTACCTCAAAATATGCTTAAACAGACATGTGAAAACAGTGTTTGTATTATGAAAAATAGAGTAATGTGTCTCTCGGTTACAGAACATCAAAATAACACTATAACAAAAATATTTAGAACGTCTTATCTGTCTTGTAAACGCTGGTATTTATAGAGAAAATGGATAACTGTATCCCAGAGGAATTTCTTCAATGATAGACACGTGAATAGGTCAAAATCCAAGGATTCAGCCTCATGGTTACCATGAGAAATAAATCTATGTGAGGTGGATGTTGGATTGCGTTATGTAGATGGCATGCAGGTGGCAAAAATGAATCCATGAGTTTAGAAACGGTTTTGGGCTTCTTTTACGTGCAAGAACAAAGTTCTAGCTGGCATAGAATTCTTCGTTGACCTCCCTTTGATCAGGACCTTTCCTTCTGAATCTGGCTAAATGAATAGGACCTCATCCATGTATGGATAATTCCTGAGCTACCCATGTGTCTCATTCCTCCTCCTGACACTTGTAACCTATAAAACAATGGAAATGGCTACAGAATTGCCAGTTAGCTGCGGAAAGTGGCTACATTTTGTAGCTAATAAAAAAAACCTAGATCAAATAGCACACACAATGATATAATTTTGAAATCACTTAAATAAACTCCTGAAATCAACATGTAACAACCTTTGATAGCTTAGGATGCACTCACATGGGAAAATAGAAGAGAAAGGGTTTAAGAAAATGCTTGGAAGGGAGGTAGTTTTGGGGCTCAACACCTTCGTATTGACATTTTTCAAATATTAAGTGCATTAGTGATTTAACATTTGTGAATTGAAGACATATTATGAAATATTAAATGAAGCATGTTTTCAATCATCTGAGGAAGAATTGTTGTGCAGGATAACATATATGTGAAGAAAACAATGTAAATTTTGCTTTGCAATGTTCCACATTTTTTCATGAATTCTCCTTCTACATAGTTCTTCCACACACTTTTGTTTTGCATAATACTACACATAAATAATTAAGTAATAGTTTTGGTTTATTACAGTTTCTAGCATGAAAAGTTTGGTTTCTGTGTATATTAGATGTAGAATAAGTGTAGACAATTAATTGTATTTATGATCCAATTTCCTATCTTGATTTGGTATCATTTCTACTAGTTCACATTAAGCTAAAAGGTAGCTTTTAAAAAAAATTATGTTTACAACAATAGTTTTATTGTTCTCCAATGTATGATGACCATGGGGTAGTTTCTTTTCCATAGAAAAAATTGCACTTTTTATTAAGTGAATAAAAAGTTACAAAGTATATGCAATGAAGCATTCATGAACAACCCGTGAAATCAACATACACAGTAAGTGAAATCAACATCATAATCAGGAAAGTGAATAATACACTTTCTCAAAATAGAAGTATCACCATAGGTAACCATAAAAAATAGAGAAAAATGAGGGATCAGGCCTCTTTGAACAATCAGAGAAAACAACCCACACCAATATCCAAAATATACCAAAAATTGTCCATGACAAGTCCATAAATGAGAAAATAATATACATAGTCAATAACATGCCAAAATATCCATAAATAGCCCCCAAAGGGCCCGATAGAGTAAAACCCCAAAAGCTAAGTAACCATATAAGGAATTTATAAGTAAGGAGCCCGATCAGAAACTGTGACCCACCCATTTTCTGAGTAAGTTAAGAGTCCAAAACTTGCTATAAAGGTTTTTCAGAGAGATAATCTGTTGCCATTTCCTCTTCCTGTAAATGTGACAAAATGATAAATCATCAAAAGTTCATTTAAGAAATAAAATTTCATCTAATATAGGCATTAGAGTAAGATTTTGACAGCGCTGCACATTATTTTCCCAGTTGATCACATTCAAAGAGTCACCAAAAACCTTAGCAGAAAGCACCCCCATCTGCCTTAGCCAACATAAAAGAATTTTCAAGGTAAACAATTCAGCAAAGTTTTTCGAACCCGCCCCAATACCCACAAAATCATTAATGATTTTTTGATCATTCAAATGTATGACGATCACTGCCCCACAGAGTTTGTGGGAATTAGAAAACCCATCAACATAAGGCCACGGAATATCAGTTATGATGGTTTCAAACTAAATATTCTGAGAGGGAGTAGCAGGAGTGTTGTGAGGGACCAACTGATAAATAGAGGCACACTATATAACTGTAACATATGGGTCTGAAGAATGATCCCTGAATAGATAATCGAGGGAAGATTTCGATATTGAGGATTAGAAGTATGTGTGCACCAGTTTTACCAAACAATCTCCATAGAGTTCCTAGACCAATTTGAGGCGTTACCAACAACCTTTAAGAAATGTTCCCAAGTTTTAGAGACAAAGGATTAGGACAGGAAGAGACGATTAGAGATTTCTTTAGAGGATTTTCACAGGGCACACCAACGAGGGCCATGTTTTTTCATTTTTTGCAGGTTATCCCAAGTTGGGACTTTATTCTTGACAATGCACAAGAGCAAGAATCTAGATTTATGGGGACAACTAACCATGGGGTAATATACAACAATGGCGACACATATTGAATGATCAGAATCAATTTAGCCCCTTCCACAATGGTAATTTTTCGCAATTCTTATCCAAATAAATTTCTCGCAAATTACTAATCATTTCAAAACATTTATAATATTTTTAGAAACGGTAAGCTTTACATATTCTGTTTTGAAATTTGATAGGCATAATTCTAGAAAGGCCAATTTTAATAAATTTATTGTCAATGGAATTATAATGATACATTTGGAGAATTAATTTCAATGAAATCAAACACTGCAAAAGGTACAAATGATGGTATTTATATATAAATGATTTTGATATATTAACTTGTGTAAAACTTTTGACAAGAAACATCAATGTCCAATTTGACAATTATGCATGCAAAACTTCTCACTCCTTTTATATATATATATATATATATAATCCATATCTCATGTTTTTGGTTAGAAGGGGTAAAATGGAACATGTTTTTGTTTTCATTTTTAAATGTGGAGTGTGGAGATCTTTCATAGTATAGAGAGATTTATGTACTCCTCCACATTTTTTGCAATGAGAAAGCTTCTACACAAGACACCGACATAACAAATATAGGGTAATATTAATTATTAAAATAACATAAGCTATGAAAAGAGATAAATTTGAAAATCAAATTGTGAAATTTTACTATTCTACATAGATTTCACACTAACAATTTTTGAGATTGAACATTGCAATTATAATTAACATTATAAGAGTTGTGTGTTTTCTTGAGGCATACTAATGGAATTAATCATGACCAACTACCGAAGTGGCACACACAAAATACCAAATTGCATTGAATCTATACCAAGCTACAAATATAAACTATATAAAATTAAATATTGACAAATTTAAACTCTTTTGATTTAAGGATTTATTTACACATTTAAACCAATTGATTACAAAATTTAAGCATTTAACAAATTTGAAGGATTTTACATATAAAAATTAAAAGTTTCATTTACAAATATAAATATTGTCCAATATATATGTCTAAAGCTTTTAGATTTTTAGTGTGTGATGATTATGTGAAGAAATTAATAGTAATATTTCCTCTTCACACATAAATACTAGAGATTTCAGTGTATGGAGAAAGAGTGTGCGAAGGAAGCCCATGTAGAGGTGTTTGTGTTCCTTGCTCCACACAAGCACTTTCTGCAAACACTTTTTGTTTCAATCCTCATACACAATTTATGTTGCACTCCATCCATATTATCATGATAGATTAGCTTGTTTATGTACCTTGCTAGAAATTCACATTTTGAAGAATATATCTCAATATAAAGATGGACCATTTGACCTTGCCAATGGAGAGGTCAAAGAATTGTTTAGGAAAATATATTGCATCTGGATTCAGGAATGATCAACAAGACATCAAATGGAGAATCAATATATGCTATTATGGGAAATCAAAATCCCATTTTGGGAAAGGAGTCCTATTGTATTAGTCTGCACAGAGGGATAATTAAATTATTGAGCCATTAGAATAAGTTTTTTGCACACAAGAATGGATTGAACATAACTTAAGATAAATGAATTCAGCATTAAAATGAAGTATTTGAGTTTGAAACATTGTTTCATTGGTGAGTGCTCTAACACTGACATTGACACTAACACTATGACAAGTACTTCTAGTGGGTTTTTTGCTTATTTCATTTATTTTTTTTTTCATATTAAACCTTTATATATTTCAATATGTTGGAGAATAGGTGAATGGACCCATTAATTGTGTGAATTGAAGGGTCTGTGGGAGAAGAGATACGTGCCTAGAAAATGGAGTGAAAAGAATCACTTCCACACTTACAAAGGGATTGTACAAGAATATGTGAGAACATGCAATTTCTTAAATTTAATCAAGTCTTCCTTTTTTTGTTTGATATGCACATAGTAACTGGATATATCATCCTGAAAGAAGATGAAGAAATTTATGGAGTGGAAATACTTTCAAAGGATGAAGTACTCCTAGATAGAAAAAAATTATTAGAATGGTTGTGCGGAGTAGGAATTGGGCCATGGAATTACTACCTTTATCCACCCATTTTCATATTCATTTTTCTCCCTTTTTTTACCAAAAAGACCACATTTCACCACTATAATAACAAGTATTCACCTAAGTATGTTATTTTTCCATATGTTGCTTTCTTAGTCTTATTTTGCTTATAATTTGTCACAAAAATTACTCTCTTAGGAAATTGTTATTATAAAGCTGACATATGGGGTGTTTCAAGTTTAAGTGGTCCGTTGAAGTTGTTGTTACATGATTTCACTTTTCATTTCCTTTATCAATTTGGACAAAGGCTCTGATAAGTGTTATTGATACATGAATGATTTTCTTTGGGCGTGTTGTTATTTTTTAATTTTTCATGTGGGCCAAATATAGGAGCAAATAAATTCAAAGCCAACAAAATCACCAAAAGATATTCATGGATTATATAGCTTGAGCAATTGATATTTTCTACAAAGTTCATTATAGTTAACGGAATTTGTTCTATCTTTATCCTTACCATTGAAGATGTTATGAATTACTCAAATTTATTCTTATTTTAAGATCACATGAGAATCAAAAGATTCTCATAATGATATTCATGTTATATTCAAAAACTATAAAGAAGATATTTCTTAGCCCATGGAGGCAGTGAAGGGAATTAGAAAGATATGATTGGGAAAATCACTAACGTTATGCAACCAAATCATATAATATATATATCAAAGCCTTCAAAATTAGCCTCTTCGAGGGGGAAACCTCCTTTACATCACATAAAATTAACAATTCTTGAATGACACAAATAACAAGACCTCCTTTCAATATATAGGAGTCTGAGGGGTAACAATATAATCAGAGCATACATAACAATGATAATGTAAGGGCACAACAATCAAAATAGTGGTCTTCTATGGGGCATAATAATAACACTATGGGGATGACATGGGAACAAAAATAACAATAAGGGGGATACACTAACAATAACAATAAGGGGCTACATTAGTATTAATAGGGACCTAACAAGCCCCTCTCTTTCAAAAAAGACTTCCCCTCAATGCTTGACTAGTTCTTCATGTTTATATATAAAATCATCATATTCCCATCTGAAATATTTAGTAGGTATGTTCTTCCACTTGATGAGATCTCAGAAATTGATCGATTTCATAGTTGTTTGGTTCTTGTTTCCATGACTGCTTCAGGTTCTAAATGATAGTTCCTTCTTTATCAAGTTTTGGAAATATGGTTTAAACTAGGACCTTATCACCTATAACCTTGTTTAAGAGTGAAATATGGAAAACTGGGTGCACTTGAGAAGATGCATGAAGCTCCGATTTGTATGCCATACAACCAATCTTTTGCAATACTTTTTAAGGACCATATTACCTTCGTAATAATTTATTATCCTTCTTAGCTTGCTTGAGGGACATTTATTTGTATGGTTGTTTTTGTAAAAATACCCACTTGCCTACATCAAAATTTATTTCATTTGCGATATTGATCTGCCTATTGTTTCATTCAATTTTGCACCAAAGTGAGGTTATACTTTAAGAGTTCGAGAACTTTTTTTTGGTGCTCGATGTGATCTTACACTACTTGAACCTTAGAATTTTCTCGTAAATATGATGTGATGGATGGTGGATGATATCCATAAAGTGCCATAATTGGGGTCATTTTTGCTATACTATGGAAGGAAGTGTTATACCATTATGCAGTGAGATGTAACCACTTGACCCATTGTGTTTTTTTATCATATACAAAGTAATGAAGACATTATTCCAAACATTTGTTCACTATCTCAATTTTCCCATCAAATTGAGGACGATAAGATAAGATATGAGCTAATTGAGTACCAAGACAAGAAAACAATTTCGTTCAAAAATTTCTACTGAAAATGGGATCTCTGTCATTTACAATAATCTTTTTGTTTACATGTATCTTTTAAATTGATTCCATGAATTTAATAGTAACTGTACTGACTTTAAATGGATGAGATAATGCACAAATGTGTGCATACTTGATAATTCTATTAACTACAAGCATGATGCCACTCTTTCCTTCGGACTTGGGTAAACCTAGGATAAAATCCATTGATACCTCCCCCCAATGTTGACTTGGAAGGGATAAAGGTTGTAACATAACCAGGGTCTTAATTGTCTTAACTTTATCCTATTGGAAAAAAGAACATTCCACCACAAACTTTTGAATATCAGACTCAAGGCTTGTTGGTTTAAGGGTTCTTGACCCATGTTCAAGGTGTGTTGCACACCAACAAAATCCTCATCCATTGGCCCTTTTAGAAATGAACTACAAGCAGGTCATAGCCTCACTCGAAGTGCTTATGGGAGGTTGTAGAACCAGGTTTCTGTAGCCAGAGGGATATCTGCACTATGGCACCCATGTGTTCAATTATGTTTTATATCTTTATACAACTTCACCTACAAAAATAACTTCAAGTTGATGATTAACTTCACAAATTAATACTTAACTCATGAACATAAAAAAGCATGGTATAACATGAATTCTTTCAGATAATTTAGTAAAAAGAATACATGATGATATATATAACAATAGATAATGAACACCGAAAGATACATAATAATTTGCCAAAAATGATTCTTTATTAATAAGGATTTCGAATACATAAACTTCTCTTACCTATGCACATAGTTGTAGGTGGTTTGCACACTCAGTTGCAGACTCTTCCAAGGCCTCTATGAACTCAGTTATGGAGCCTTCCTAAAAATAAAGACCCAAGATAGAAAATATGGTCAATTTATGGATTCAATCTATGCCTCTTAACTTATCAAAAAAGCATTACATCCTTTTTACAGATATTTCTTTAATACAAGACCATAGTCCACATACCATGGGTCCAAAAAAACAATGGACTAATACCTAATACGCATTACAAAATAAGGGGATTTAACCCAGCACAAATCCCCTAAACGTTGCGTGATGAATAGAACTTCACCAGCTCCACTCCTCAAATTGCAGAGCCTTTGATCAAAACTTGGACCAAGTTGGGCTGCACCCAATAAGCCCCTAAGACTCACTCGTGACTCATCCCGAGTCACTCAGCTGTAGTTTCCTTGATTCTCATTGTAGTTCCATTGTGGATAGCATTGTACTACTAGACTATCTCTACCGTTTAATTCTTCTCTCTATGCACCTCCTCCCACAATGCCTTTGGGGTTGGGCCAACAACCTTCTACCCTAATTTTGTCTCCTTTTTCTTCAGCTCTTTGATATTTTCATCCTCTACCTAAATGTTTTTTGAGGGCGTCATCCTACCATAGATAAGTCCTCGCTTGCAAAATTTTCTCCTTCCTTTGAAGATCATCTATCTACATTTGGAGTTTATTTCCTTCAATAATACTGGAAAGCCTCTTTAAGACTTGTAGGGTCTTCACAGCTGCCAAGATCTCGTCATGATTCTTCTGCTTCAACTTTAATTCCTCCTCGATCTTCTAGATGTTTGGATCCTCTTGCAGTGAAGTCCAAATTTTCATCATGTCATTTAGTAATTTCCTGCAGTTTTCCACTATGTTAGAGATGCCTTTCAATACTTCTTTGAAGTCCTTTTGCCTCTGCTCCCACACTTCTAGTGGAATGGTTGGCTACAACCTTATTTGCAGCTCTGAGATCTACACTTCATACTCAATTTTTTTCTTTTCCAATGTATTTTTTAATTCCTTGATCGTGAGGGTGAGCTTCACGACCTTCTCTACTGGTGCTTCCTCTTCACTGACCTTCACATCTGGGACTCTGCTGCAAGAAACTTCGATGGATTTTACCAAATTTTGTTGTCACTGAAATACATCATCTCTTTACTTAACCACCTGAGCTAGCTCCTGCAACTTTCTCCTTTTCCACCTACATTTTCGACACTAAAGTTCATTGTTCCCGCTCCTGCATCTCAGTTGTTAAACTTTGATGAAATTCCTGCAACACCTACATGTGTAGCACAAAAATATTCATGTTGATAGTCCTCCATGCTTTGGGTCATTCTTTGTGCTTCAGTATGTAGAACTGTAGTGCCCTAGCTAGCACCTACAAAATTCTAACACCCAATTGTGTCTCTATTCTTCACTCTACCTATAGCGGTGGAGTTATTTGTTCTGGATTTTTTTTTGTTTACTGTAATGCCATCAGGTACATGATGCCCTTGCTTACCTCAACCAAGATCTCTCTATATCCATCATCAATTGTGTCCCAAGTCTCTATGATGATCTCTTGAAACCTCTTGTTGATCTCGTCAATGTCCCCATCAGTGAGGACCAGTGGTATTACACCCATGGACTTATTTTCTTTCTAGTTTTTCCTCTTAGATGTTGCAGTTGTTGGAACTCTCTTTTTTATTAGAAAAGGTGACTCCTCTAATACTCCTGCATCTCTAAGTGGTTCCTCATGCTCCTTCTCTGTTTCCTTAGTTTCTATGTCTACATATTTTCCACTTATACCTACATCCTACGGGGTGCCTTTCTCTGTTCCAAATACTCCACTAGGTGGAGTCATCCATTCTTCTAGCCATTATTGTACTACTGCAAGAAAATCATCTTCAGTTACTAAGTATGGAAATGGGTGCCATGTCCGAATTGGTTCCTTCATTGCCTCCACATAGGCTCTATGGAAGTTTGCCTTGAAATCTACAATCTGAAAATACTGCTTAAATAAACTAGGTGAAAACATTAGATGTTGATTCACCACCATGTGTAGATCCATCGACATCACCACAAAGAAAATCATATTCTCTATTGCGCGCGTCGGCTCCGTAGTAAACCAGAGGGAGGTGTATGTCACTGCTTCACAAAAATCCTCCTTGACAGATGGAAACTGCGAGTCTTCTGGTTCTCTTCATGCAACTAGCATGATGAGGATTACCATCCAGGCATAGTGGAACATCTCCCCCTCTTCCTGGGTTTCCCTGCAATCTATCAAAAATTCGTTGCATAGAAAGGAAACCTAGTTAAGCTGGATCCCTACACTGCATTGCAGAACCAAAGATATTATAGCTACGGGGACCTCATTTGCCCTGTACTTCCTCATTATCTTACTTGCCATGATGTGTGTGATGAATCACACTCCTTGATCATTGATGGAATTGATATCATATCCATGAAATTTCTTCACTGGTCCAAATTTGTCCTTCTTCATTTGTCCCATCTCCTTGTTCTTATTTTTTCCCACAGATTATTTTGCGGGGTATTTTCCCTAATGAGGCAATGTTGTGATTCTTCTTATTAACATCTCATCGATTAAGATCCTTGTCCCTAACCATATGCATCCAACATGTACTAGTGTGAGGAGTCGTCACACCTAGGTTGTACTGGGTGGGCTTTCTACCAAAGTGTAGCACATTCAACATGTTCAATAGGCCCACTCTCTATAATCCTACAACCCACCGATATGACTCCAACCTCATGAATACACTTTCTGGTTACTGAACCTATTTTATATATCTATTTGGTTCAAATTATGAGTATTTTCTTTGATTGTTAGAGTCCTAGTATTCCATCTTCAAATGTGGGATCTTCTCCAACACTTTTCCATCAAACGAAAATTCCTCTATTAGTAATTGATTGAAAACATCAAAATTTCCATCCATTGGATCCTTAACTAGATTGGTGCTCAGTTTTCATGGCGGCATGTACGGTGGGAGTACATCGGGAATCTCTCCATCCCTTGTTTCCATATGGTAAAATTTAGCCTCCTCTTCACTATCATTGATCTATTGAGGCACCTTCCCCTACAACAACTTATTTCCTTTCTACATAGGCTTCTTCACCTTATCTTCTTTGTTCTTTGTGCGCACTTCCTTCTCTATTTTCTTCCTTGGGATTGTTATGAGTTCCACCCCAGAGACCTCAGTTGGTCTCTTCTCCCGTTTCTTTTGTGGTTGTGGTTTTGTGGGTGCCTTTTTTCTCAATGACCTCACACACCTTAGGGAGATGGGTCCATTCATTGCTTGTGCCTCCATAATACCTACTAATCATCTATTTGCAAATATTGTAACAAGTTCCTCAAAAACCCTCTCAAACATATAATTCTTCACACATAGATGCAACTTCTCAAATTCTTGAGATCACAAAGTGTAAAATGTGGAACGAGATATGGTTTTTATAATTAATTTGAATTCCAAGCCCCATGATTGGTTCAATATTTGATCATTTAATACAGGTATGGGGCTAGATATAGCCAACTATGCTTCATAAATGCCTTTCTCTCATGACCCTTAACAAAAATTTCCTTTTAACAATAGATTTTTCCTTCTAACGGTCATATTTCTGGCAAAATTTGACGAACCTTCCCTCATGGCATAGTCACCTTTTCCTTTTCGCAGTTCCTTCAAACTTTGTCATACTCTTGAGTATTCCACAGTAATCTTCCTCTGGTGAAGTCCCTTTCTATAGAGTATTCTATAGTCCTGCACCCACATTCAACTACAGGTTGCACTAAGACTCTCCTCCCTTTGTTTTTTAGTGCGAAGATCTAGGGATAGAGATGGCCCTATATATCTTCAATCTTCTACCATTCACTCATCCCATAATCAACTAGCCATTCAACTTCGTGAGTTGAAATGCACCACCATCAAAGATGTGTTTGCTAATATATGGTTGTAACCAATGTGTTTTAAATTTTCCTGGGAACTCCACGAATGTTTTGTCATATAATAATACAAGATCTCCTTCCCACAAGGTATTATTCTTGACATGATTGTCATGCTAGAATTTCTCCCTTCCTTTCTACACTTGTTAATGGAACCCTGCTATGAACATGTCTTCTTGTAGAGCTAGTATTTGTGACATCCTCTCCTTCATAATGTTCAGCTATGTCATATTTGTGACAACTTCAATTCTCAAACTTGGTACAATGTATTCCATAGGCATAATTGCCTCTTGTCCATATACCAGCCTAAAAGGTGTATTCTCTGTCAATTTCTTGCACGTTTTTCTTTATGCCCACAACACTACTAGAATCCTTAAATCCCAGTCGTCTTTGTTCACATTGCATACCTTCGTCAATGTATTCTCTAGAATCTTATTGAAAGCTTCCAATGTT
Organism: Pinus taeda; assembly: GCA_000404065.3. Taxonomy (NCBI): domain Eukaryota; kingdom Viridiplantae; phylum Streptophyta; class Pinopsida; order Pinales; family Pinaceae; genus Pinus; species Pinus taeda. The sequence goes on along the minus strand of APFE030540745.1, from coordinate 25,813 downwards.
CCATTTTATTGAGGATGATAAGGAGTTCTCTTTTGGTGGTAAACTTTAAATTCCTCATTTAGTGCTTCAATGGTCTTATTCAAACAATGTGTGCCTTGGTCACTCATCAAGATCTTCAGACAACCAAACCTCAACAGTATATATTCAAAGATGAACATCATAGCAGTATCTGCACTACAATCCTTCATTGGTTTTGCCTCAACCCATCCTATCAAATAATTAGCTTTAGTGATTGTATACCTTGCACCAATCTTCTTTCCTAGTGGATTGATAGGTCAAACAAAGTCAATAGCCCAGTTGTAAAAAGACTAAAAAGCTACATATGGTACTAGTAGCATCTCATGTCTTCTAGATGTCCTTCCTGTTCTTTGACATACATCACATGATTGACATAATTATTTTGCATCCTTATGTACTATGGGCCACCATAGCCCAGGTCAAAGGAATTTTTTCATATGGCTTTTTGTGCATAGTCCCCACCTATGGCTCCTCCATGAGCTTCAGTCAGAATACTTTGTTGTTTGTGTTCAGGGACATATCTGCGTAGTACTTCATCTGGTCCCATTTTGTGCAAGTGTCTAACAATTAACAAGAAATAAGTTGCTCCAACCACCAATTCCTTCTTTTTCTTCATAGTGTACTCTGCATGAACTGAATAATATACGTGAAGTGATCATCTAAAACCCTAATTACAAATAGTTGTGCATCAGGCAAGTTATCTTCGAAATTTGTGGGTTCTTCTCCTATCTCTATTATTGATAGATGATCAGGCCCAACATTCAATTTTCTTGGCTTCAATATAACCTCAAAGTCATACTCCTAGAATAATAACAACCATAAATAGACATTTCCTCCTTAAAAAGGCCTATTCACCAAATATTTCAAAGTGGAGTAATCAGTGAACACTTTGAAGTGAACTCCCACCAATTAGTGTCTGAACTTCTGTAATTCATATATCATACCTAATCCTTCTCTTTCTATTGTGCTATAGTTATTTTCCTCGGAAAATTTTCTAATTTCAAATGTTATGGGATGATCAATTTCTCCTGCTCCTAGATAGGCTAGTAATACACTCAACGCTATGCAGGATACATCTACATGTACATGGAATTCCTTCTTCCAGTTTCGGAAATCTAGAATAAGTGTGGTTACCATTTTCGCCTTCAGTACATCCAAGCTTTTCTTGCACTCTTCATCCCATTGAAAAGTCATGTCTTTCTTCAACAATTTCTCCATTCATGCATTTATCTATGCATACCCCTTTATAGACTTTCTGTAATAACCAGTGTGTCCCAATCCCGTGCATAGTTCTCTCACTGATTTTGGTGCTGGTAGGTTCATAGTAACTACGATTTTCATGGGATCCACCATTAATCCATATTTATAAACTACATGTCCCAACAATATACCAAATGGTGCAAAAAAGATGCACTTCTTCAAGTTCAATGAGATCTGGTACTACCTACATGTATCTAGCATCAACCTTAAGCTTTCTACATGCTTCTTCAATATCACAAAGAATTTCCAATTGTCGAAGTATACTTTTAGAAACGTGTATATATTGTTAGAAGGCCACTACTATAACTCTAGAAAAGATAGAAAGTGTGTTCAATTCAAAAGGCATCATCGTATACTGATAAGATCCCCACTTTGTAGCAAAAGTTTTCTTATTTCTATCTTCTGGCGCAATTCTGATTTGATTGTGTCCTGAAAAGCCTTTTGTTAAAGAATAGGCCTCCTTTCCTCCTACATTGCCCAATACTTCATCTATAAATGGTGTAGGGAAGGGGTCATGCATGCATGCATCATTCAATTTCCATAAATTAACACACATTTTGATTTTCCTATTTTCCTTCTTTTCCTAAACTACCATGGGACTTTCCCATTTATACTCCAACAAGTTCGATTATCCCAACTGCTAATATTTGTCTAATTATTCTTTCGCCTTCTCCTTGTATTTTGGGTTCAGTCTATAGGGTCTCTGCTTGACAGGCTTCGCATCAGGCTTTAGTGTACTGCTCATAACTCCCAAATCCCGTACTATGCCCTTCATATCTTGAAACTTAGTGGAGAACAACTCCTAATATTCATGCAAGAGAATTTTTATCTTGTTGATTGTGTCTTCAGCCTCTCACCCTATATTCAGCTTCTTTCTCTTTAATTGCTTCATTATATCAGGCATCTCTATCTCAGGTACATTTACTTCGTGATGACCTGCTAATTCTTTGATGTCAATATTAGGAGGATCTTTATCCTCTTTGTAGTGAGATTATAGAATTCCATTACATTAAGTATCTTTCGAAGTCCGATTGGGTTTCCAGATAACTGGAACTTCGTTCTTGAAAATATTCTTCTTAGCTATATTTAGAGATTCATCTATATGTGGATAATCATCTTAAAATCTGAATTTCATTATAAATCCATCAACCATTTCTGCGCAGCCGGTAGTAACATGTCGAAGCTCGATTTACAAATATCAATTTTGAGGAATTGTTTCCAGGGTATAGATGAAGCGATGCACCCATTCTTATAACTAAATTTCTCCCCAAGATGCCATACAAAGTTCTATGTAGTCTCTAGGATCATTCTAGCCATCAAAATTATCTACAAGCCCTGTTTCTACTTGAACAAACCTTACGAGCTCTATTTCTACTTGACCATTGCAACTTCGGCCTAGCCATCAATTCCCAAATTTTCTTAGGCAAGACATGGGAATTAGATCCTAGATCTAAGATAGCCTAATCCATGTTGTATTCTCCAATCTGAGATGTAAGATTCATTTCATTTCCAGTCCACTGCTTCTGTGTATGTAGATTATTCATTGTACGCGTCTCACTTTGTGGTGCTTCTTTAGAAGCACAAGAGTTTATCAATTCCTACAATCTCTCTATGAACTTATTTCTCAACAACTTCATGCAAGTATGCAAAAAATACTTCAAAATATTTAGATCCACATCTTGTGTCACAACTTGTTGCTATCTCGTAATTATCCTTCTGAATCAGCTATGCAGTAGAGGTCGTATTCCCATCATCCATAAAGATTCACCTCACCTCCATGAATACTTTCTTTTCCTTCAGGATATCAAAGGCAGGAGCCTTTTTATTAGTTTTCCTTATCCATGTAGCTTTTTCTACCTTTTTCCCACCATCTTTGTCATCTTCGATTGCAGCTACACTTCTTGTTACAATATTAATGCATGGTTGATCCTCTCTTGGCTCAGCAATCATCATTTGAATATTTGTTGCAGGCTATTGGTTCCTTTTCTCCTGCACCTTTGCAATAAGGATAGGTCATTCTTTTATCACATGATCAAAAGACTTATAGTAGTTGCAGGTTTTCATAGGGTTTTGAAAATATCTTGCAAAGTGTCCTTCCTATTCATAGTTATAACAGATAATTTGGCCATGTCCTTGAATAGCTCCTCGTCCTCATCCTCATCGTTGAAATCCTCCTTGACCAACGTGTTAGCCTGGCACTTCATGTGCATGTCCTTCAGCATGCAGTCTATAAGAATCAGCAGTGCGCTCCATCATCAAGTCATAACTTCAACAATTTTTCTCATCATGACCTACTGATCTAAATAGTTTCAAAATAGATGCTTCGGGGTCTAAAAAAACTTCTATAATAGGTAGCATTATTTGGAGTGATGTTGGCCTCTCCTTCGACAAATCTCGCACCACAAACTGGGTTTACTAGATTAGGTGCTCCACTTGCCAAATAATCTTTGAAAACAGGGCATTGATCCTTATAATGACTATTTTCTTTGCATTTTGTACACCATACTTTTGATATGTTCTCCTTACCTTTCTTGAGATCTTGCAATTCCAAGGTAAAATTTGCTAGTTGACTCTAAAACTATTGTACTTCTACATGATTATCTCTAATCAACAAGGCTTCTAGCTTCATCGCAATCTCCAATGGTTCAACTTGAGTCACGATCTTCTGTTGTGTCAAAGGTAGCCTAATATGTTGTAATAGTGTGGATATGAACCATTTCTTATGTTGTTTTTAGGGTATATTAAAGCTTACTTGACCCATCAACACTTTGAATCGTTGATCCAACTCCCACATAGATTGAGTTTTTGTCTATTTGATTTCTTTCAGCTCAGTGATGCACTACAATTCTAATTTCCACTTCTTGAATTCTAATAAAATTTCTTTCTTAATTTCATCCAATGAAGAAGTCATATTAGTCACAGAGTATCTCATATACCATGTTAGTGCTCTTTCTCGCAACGATGTGACAAATTGTGCTTTCTTTACATCATCACTATTGATCTGTCTTATTGTCCATACTACATTAGCTACAAGCCAGAAATGATCAGGATCCTCTCATTCGAGTCCTCTAAAAATAGGTAGCTTAATGTCATCATCCATTTTCCTTCTCGAAAGGCTAGGTGGAGGGGGAGGGGGTGGGAGTGTAGGCAAATTATGGGAATGGAGATGTGGTTTAAGGGGGATGGATGGATAGGGAATCCCAAAGGAACCCTACTTTTTCTCAACTCCTAACTTCGAAACACCTTCAGGGCAGTGTTAGCACTCTGTAATTTTCTGAGGTTGTAGAAGAAAATCACAAAGGTAACCACAAAGCACTTTGGAAGATGGGATCTAGGCCTGCCATCTTCAGAGAGGGATCTCTTTGTGACATTTAACTTTTTTGTGCTTAGATATTAGGTTATTTATGAGTGTTAGAAGTTTGGTTTTAAATTGATTGGTTGATTAAGTGCTTGAACGTTCCATTGGGCTATGGACTCATCTAGGACTGATCCGTGAGTTATGTTCGTGTTATCTTACCTTGTATGTTGTGGCTGCTGCATCCATGTCGACTGCTCTACTGAAAGTTGTGCATGTCCTTTGTGTTATGTGTTCCTAGTGGTGGGCTCCAGTATTGCAGCAATAATGCTGCAACTCCTAGGACTCCCTTCTTTACTTTTATCAACCGGGTAGTACGTAACAAACTTGGAAGCGACGGTGTTGTATGCAAAAGTATTAGCTCTTGCTGTAGGCTGTCACTTGATCAGCTAGCACAAGTCTGCTAGGAGCTTAAGCCAACTTCTATGAGCTCTTAGAAGAAGCTTTTAACTATGATGGATGAAAGCTAACTCAAAGGAGGCTAGTCTACTTGCAGAAAGCAACCAAAAGCTGAAAGGAAATGCAAACCCTAGCAAACCCTAGCTTTACTGACTAACCCTACCAGTGCAAGAAAAGAGATGAAAGCAGTCGAAATGGATGCCATCAAATTTTATAAAGGTAAAATGCATGTGACTAAGCTAGCTCTGCAGTAAAATCTGGACAAAACATCTTTTTGTATTTTTGAGTAAGTTGGCAGAGTTATTATCCATGCGTTTTAAGTGTTTATGACTGTGCAGAGGTTGATTGGTGAAAGGAAATGGAATAGGCACTTGCAGGAGGTTGGGAAGGTGAGAAGAGGGCCTAAGGGGTCCCTAGCACCCTTCCAAAGAGTTTCACAGTGTTCATATCTCAAGAAACCACTTTCGTGAGCTTCTATAGGAAGTCTGCAGGGATTCTACAAGATGTTCTATACGATGTTATGAAATGGAATTTTGGAGGGTTGATGGTGGAAGAAAGGTGGAGAAGTGGGAATGGAGGCTAGGTTAGGGTGTGAAGAGGTCCAGGACCTGGTGACTAAGGCTGAGGAGTGATTAAGGCGATTGGGTTTGTTCGAAGATAGAAGAAGCAATGTTGCAAAAGGATGTAGAAATTAGGGCAAAGTGAGAAAATGTGGCAAATGAAAGCTAAGAATCTGAGTTAGAGGATGGAATGGATTTTATTGATGGAGTAAGGGTAGGCAAAGAGGTATCACAGGTGCCCTACACATTATTTTCCAAGCTGATCAAATGAAGACTAAGAAAACCAAAGATCTAGCTACTTTAACCTAATTTGACCTAAATACCAGAAATCATGATGGACAGAAGTTTATTGGAAAAAAACCATGTAAGAAAACTATGAAAACCAAGCAAGAATGGATCTAAGCTTGTAATCACAACTTGTACCAACTTTTTCAACTAAGAATCTAACACTAGCGATTGCATGAAGAAGCAAGAATAATGTTTTTGTGGCAGCAAGGACACCTTGGTCTTAGCTCATGGTCCCAAAAACGAAGAGGTGAGATTAAGGGTTACTTGATGGCCCTTTTTGAAGATCTTTTCTATTACCAACCTATTAAATCGACCTGAAACATGAAAATCTATTTCAATCATAAAAAATGGACTAAGTAATCAAACAAGATTTTAATATACTAATAGAAATTATTCTATGAATACAGCAAAAACATATAACAGTACATAGAGGAGGTCTTAGCACTTGGGTTGGGCCTAACCCCAAGAGCTACAGGCTCCTAAGAATAAGCTTAGAGCTGAAGAAAAATGAAACTGATCTCGATTACTCAGAAAATAACTATGTCACAAAAATGTTTACAGCAAAAGCTCCAAAATGAGCTGAGAAACAGAGCAGCACTAAAGTGAAAAATACAAATGTTCCAAAAGTAACCTACAAAGGTTGGAGGCCTTCCTCCTTATGTACTATGAGGACCTCCAATAGCCCTCCTTAACTCAAAGGGCTCTCCTACTCAAACTACAAGTAATCAGTCACTTTATAAAAAGTTGCTCGACTGCCCTTGGGAATCATCTTTGGTGGCATACTGAACTCTGCGCTGATGGTGGATAATTCGAGGGAGGGGCCATTTAGTGCAGGAGGCACCCTTACTATGAATCCTTAGCCTTGTTCCCTCATGTTTGGCTGTCAACTGGCTCATAAATGCTTGACCTTGGTCCAAAAGTTGTCCAAAAATCTGCAATAACCACGTATTAGACTTCATGGTCAAGTGACTATTCTCATTCATTCAATTAACATAAATATACTCAAAAGCATGCAATAACTATGAAGAATGGTGGATTAATGAAGAAAAATAGGCAATAATGAGCCCAATAAGTTACCCATTTTTGGGGCTCATCATCACCCGCTACTAAAAGGGTTGCTCATCCTCTGAGCAACTAATACAACTCATCATCTTTGATTGCCTTGACTACCTCTCTCACATCCCAGGTTTCCGAGGTGATGTCTTCTTCTCAATCATGAAATCCCGCTTTTCTCTCTACTTCCTCCCATTGCGTATGCTCCTATTCTTCTTTGACCCCTTCCAATAGTCCTAAAATCAAGGAAGGACTAAACTTTAGGTTGGTCTAGTTGGCCTGCAGATTTTGCATTGACTGTTTGTAGAGTGGTACTCTTGCCAAGGCCTCCCTCATTCTTTTTGGGGAGTGATATTCTCTCATTTTCAAACTATGGGGTAGCGTGTTCCACCTCCTTGTGCAAGCATGAATGTAGTTATCCCCCAACAGTCTTTCCATGTCCTCAAAGTGAGTAATGGCCTGATCTTCTCATTTAATGTAATCTGGTAGAGCCTGAGGATTGTTGGCCAAGTGCTGATGGGCATATATTAAGGCTGAGGGATCCTTTGGTTCTGCTCTGCTCATGAGTGGCTCACTTAGCTCCCTGTTCATAATCCTGAATCTCTGTTGCCCTTTTTTCCTCGTGATTTAACCACGAGGCCATGGACATAAGTTCCACATCGCCAATGCAGCATTAGGGTCCCACGAATTCATGTTTGGAAGGGCCAAGTTGTGTAAATAGAATTCTGATAACTTGGCCTTATCTTCTGCTGAGCTACTGTTGCACAAAGCCATGAATTGATGGTAATTTTGAAATGGAATGGTGCCCCTTTGCGCCAAGGTGTTAATCTGGAACTACAACCATTGATCTTTAAGATATAAGGCATATGACTTGGCAGGTTGCCTACACTGCAAGGCTTCTATTTCCCAGCTGGCCATGCAGGCCAATTGGGCTTCTTCCTCTTGTACCTGTTGCTTTAGAAACTATATTTCCTCTGCTGCTTGTGACTACTTCTCCTGTAGCTATTTTCTTAGTGCCTCTAGTTTAGCCTACAGCCTTTCCTCTCTCTGTTGTTCATCAGAGGCTTCTTTGTCTTCTAGAGGCCTTTCCTGTTGTTGTTGTTCTCCCAAAATGGGGTGCCTATCCTCCCTATGACTTCCCTGGAGCTGTAGCTGCTATTTCAGCAGCTCATTCACTTCATGTAGTTTGGCCCTTTGACTCCTTTCCACATGCCTTACCATGGCCAATTCCTTTCTGGATTCCTTGAGTTGCTCTTCCAGGTGGTCTATGTCTACCACACCCTTGGACTTGGCAATCCTCATCCAAGTTTGAGTCCTAACCCTTTCTTCTTCCACTGCAAAGAAAAGTGGCACTTAAAATTTCTGGGGAATTATCTTCCCACTTCTAATAGGGTATAGTATGAGCCCAAGCTAGGCTAGGGGCTTGGTTCCAGTATTTCCTTGGTCTCTTCTCCTCTCTGTGATGGTTTGGCTGCCTTTTCCTCTAGTTTCTCGGTCTCCCTTAGATTAGCTAGAGTTTCCTATAGAGATGTCTCAGCTTCCTATAGAGTTGTCTTTGAGTACACCAGCCTAATTTTCTCTCTCCAGGTGGAGGTTTTTGGGCTTCCTCGTTCATAGGTGATGGGCATCTTTGTAGGGGACTCTTCTTTTGACTTAGGTGTTGTGTCCGCAATGACAATTGGCACCTTTGATTGAGGCTGGGGTCTACCTACTTTCATCTGTGTGCTCTTCCTTGCTTTAAAGTACATGGAGGTTTGCCTTTTTCTCTTCCCTTTTTGTTTTGGAGGTGTTCTTAAGGTGGCAAGCACAGCTACTGCCTCCCTTGCCAATATCTCAGGTGATTTCTCCTCTTGCTGTTCTTTTTCCCTGCTTCCTGTAGAAGTCCCTGTGTCAACTGTTTCTGTTTGTGTTGTTGCTATTTTAGGATGTGCCTTTCCCTTTTGTTTCTGTGTGCTGGCTTTGGCTGTGACAGCCTTCATTTGAGGATTTTCAGCCCTCCTTGCTTGACTCTGCATTCTCTTTTCCCATTGTGTTTGTGTTGTTGTTTCCACCTTTATTTTAGGCTCAGCAATCTTGCCCATTTCTCCTTTTTCTTTCTGTTCTTGTTGTGCTTGAATGTCCTGCATTCCTCCATCATCGGTTTTCTCACCTTCTTCAGTGTGTTCCCCCTCCTCACTGCTAGATGGGGTGATGTTTTTTGGCCAAAATTTTGATATTGTTATCCCTAGACATGTTTCGGAAGATTTCCCAAGATGTGGGGATATTGTAGGTGTGCAGGGCATCTTCCATTAATAGGTTTATGAGCCCATGATGGGCCAACGGATCTAGAATCCTTTCATTCAACTCTGTACCACATTAAACTAGTGATTGAAGAAGAAAATAGGGAATGCTTAATTTCATGGCTGGAGGTAAATCAATTCCATGTCTTAGTTCACATAGCAACTTGAAATGATAACCATATATGATGTTAAATCTTCCTTCACAGGTGATGTACTTCATGATTTGGAAACTCCCTTCACTCCAGAGATGAGGCAAGCTAGTTCTCCTCACCTCGTTTTTGTCTTCTACATGATGTTCCTCATGTAGAAAAAATGCTTTCTTGGCAGCTTGGCCCAATGACCTCTCTTATTTTCTCTAAGGGAGCCCTAATGGTAGACTAGTAACTCAGTTGATGAGCTTACAGGTAAGTTCTAGGGTCAAACCCCTAAAACTAATTGTGGCATGTGTCTTTGATTGAGGTCTCAGGGACATTAAAAATTCCTCAGCTATCTCCTTGTCATGACCCTGAATTTTGTCAAAGAAGGACATCCAATATGCTCGTGTGAAAAGGTCCACCACATCAGGATGCTCATGCAATTTGTTGGAGTTCGAGGGTTCTTTCCTTATGAATCCCGCTGGCATGGTGAGAGTGCTCCTTTTATAATTTGGTCAGAAAAGGAATGTTGTTTGTGGTTTCTCCCTGGACTCAAGAAAGAATTTCTCGGTTGTTCAATATCAATTAGCAACAATTCCCTGGTTTTAAGACTGTCGTTACCCATAACTCAGTTGTCTGTTTATGAAAGGAAGAGTTTTGTTTCTACAGACGGAGTACATAGATCAAGTTTTCTTCTCATCACACATACAGATATGCAATTTCAAAATTTTCATACATAGGCTGGCCCCCATAGCTGCATATCTCTTCCCTACGGGAGAATTCTAAAAAGAGGAAACATCGAGGAGAATCTGGATGCAGAAACAACTAGGAAACCCAGTGCAATACACAAGAAAGTGTTTTACTTCCAACACACATGCAAATTTTTCTTTTGATTTCCAACCTGATGTCATTCAATTCACCAACTTTGCAAAACATACCATGCATAGAAGAGTTTTCTTCGAGCCTACCTCGTTTGGAGCCCCAAATTCGATGAAGAAAAATCCTAGGCTTCCCTACTTCAGAAAGTTGTGCAGTATTTCCAGTAGAACTCTTCCTGTAGAAGACCCCCTGGTTCCTATACAATGTCATTGTGCCTCTGAGCGAGCCCGATACGCGGGAGATTTTTTAAAACAGGTAGAAAAACCAGTGGAGGACGACTGGTTAACAATTTTTGGAAGTAGAGGACGCATACTCCAGTCGATGACATTGCAAGTGCAAAATGAACAAAAGGTGGTGTGAGTTTCAGCGGAGCATCTTTTAACTTCGGCGTGATTCGTGGTGAGGGAATGAGGTGGCTAGACCAAACCATTGATTCAACGTCACGGCCATAATCTCTCTGTGTGTTTTTGACCACCATCACCTCTCCTCTACCATTAATCGCCGCCACCACTACCAGTCCCAACGATTTCTCCTTGAATGGACACTCCACACATGTTGGTTGCACATATCGTCTATGATTTTGAAAGTAACTGGGCTCGTTCGGATCCCACGAGGCTATGTAACTAGCTAAGGGTGGTCAGTTGACTGGCCACCAATTCCATTCGATCCGAACCATTTCCATAGGCATGCAGCTTTTGAAATATAGTTTATGTAATTGACGAATGCGTTTAGGCACTTACATGTGTGGTCACGATCATGTTATGCAAACTTTGGGTCTTGGAACCACTCCTTCATTTGCTACTACTTCATGCATGGCTGTTGGAACCCATTCCTTCATTCGTTGATGCTACATGCATGGGTTTTGGAACCCATTCCTTCATTTGTTAATGCTGCATGCATGGGTTTTGGAACCCATTCCTTCATTTGTTGTCACTGCATGCACAGGTTTTACTTGGCTTCCGCTGGTGATGATATTCTCACATTCCAGATGGGCCTTTTACATGTTTCCTTTGTCATTTTTATCTATCCCTGTCTCTAGAGTATGTCTTCCAGAGGGATCAGCTGCTACATGATTCTTGTGGGATGTCCTGTAGCTGCTTCTCCTCCTAGGATGCAAACTAAAATGAGCAGGGCTATACTACTGACGAGGGATTCAACTGATGAGGATTCTAGATGGAGATTGATAGGTATGGTGAGCGAGACACTACTGCTTGATTTGTTACTGAAAGTTCTTGCTGGCAATATGAAGTAAACAGGGTTTTTCTGTGTGACTGTGCAGGAACAAATAACAGGATGGGTGCAGTGGAGGTGTAAAGAGATGAAACAGGGTGACATATTGTGATGGATGGAAACAAGGGTACTTGTAGACCTAACAGGTAGATTCCAACCCTCAAATTCTCTCCCAAGATCAATTCTGGCCTATTTGAAGGGTCTACAGGAACTTCCTGTAGAAGATACAAAACTTCCTGTAGAAGGCCCAAAACTTCTTGTACAAGGTAAAATCTTGACCCGAATGTGATCAAATCGTAGGAAAGGGGATTGGTCATGGAGGATGTGTTTGTGAGGGGTGTTTTTAGTCTGTCCTATTAGAGTGGTAGGCTGGTCCAACGGACGATGCCACATATACTCGAACTCGAACATCACTCTTCCCTCATCCCTACAGACTCCTTAGCCCCTCCTTTCCTTCACCTCCACGTATATCCTATGCCCGCTAGATCTATCTAACGAGATATATCTAGAGTCCTTGCTTTGTGCGACCCTCCTAACCTGCAATGTCTTCCCTGCAACCTGTAATTATTCAACAAAATTTAGGTCTATACCTTGTTTTTTCTCTTTTTTTTTTTCTTTGAGAGGCAGTTGGGGTGCCTCCAAGAGGTTTTCACCCTCACTATCTACCCCGAGCGCCTCTAAGAGGTTTTCACCCAAGGATCTTTTTATTCTTTTTCTACTTTTTCTTTTCTTCCCTTTTTTCTTATATTTCTTTTTTTTATCAAGGTGTGGGTGGAGTAGAGACAAGGCCCTGCTCCACTACCAACACTGATTTGTCTAGAATTTCAATGAACTCCTACTTAGAAAGGTGCTTCCTTGTTACCGGGAATAATGTCCACTCGGATGCTGCTATTCCCACTAAGACTAGTAGCTATCTTGGAAACAAACAAGTAAAGTCTACTTTCGTTTTCCTTTATGAAAATAGATAAAAGGGGAACCAAGGAGACCAACCTTAGTCTTGCGCTTGATTTCCTCTCCTTCCTGATAGAGCTTCGCTGCTTCTTCTTCATCTGCCCAGCTTCAAAGAGCACCTGTGGAATCACAGCAACATACTACTATCGAAGAACAAAGATCTATATTCATAAATAACACAAGACCATATGTGTGTTAACCATACAAATTCATATATAAACAAGTACACAAGAATATGGAGGAAAACTTGAATAACTTTATTAAGATGAAAATTAGCAAGAGGATTACAACCATATGTTCTGACCCAGCATCATCCTCCAGCTAGAAAGCCCTTCTTCACCTCAAGCAAAGCTTAGATCACCAAACACTATGAATGTACACCGGAAAACCAACAACACTTCTCTATAAGATACAAAAGGGATGAATTCTTGATAGTTTTAACGAGATGAACAAGACAAGCACTCAATCGTTTTGTGTAATAATCCCTCAGGTCCAAAAAGATTAAAATCTAGAGGGATAACACTTCCGATGACTTTAACGAGCCGGAGAGGCCAATCGCTTGGCAATATTTTCATATTTTACGAGTCAGTTGAAAAGAGATTAAAGGAGACTTGTTTTCAAGGAACGAGTGATGGTTTGGGGTAGCAAATGATTCCAGGTAAGATTTGTGATTCTCCAATCATGGCAGTGTCACAAATATGGCTAATAGAATCACTCTTCACAAATCTTCCTCGAAAGGGTAAACAATCATATGGGGGTGAATGATCGGCTAAAAACAAAGTGGAGGTGATGATGAGAACACGACCAAGGCTCAAAAGCTGGCGATAAGGCATTCAATTTGGTTATTTACTGGTTCATTTTTTTAATGAGCTTAAACACTGGGGGAAACATTTGCTCATGACTTATGTTTATTTTTTAATGAGCTTGAACTATGTGCTAAAACTACTCGTGGCAGGTTTATTTTTTAACGAGCTTGAACCCTACAGTAACACTGCTCGCCAGTCATATGATAAGAATGTCTCATTCAAGATGCTATTTTGAAGGGGCTTACATATTTAAAGATTTGCCCCGAATCCTTTCTTTATGCAAGCTAGGACATGACTAGCCTTACGAGATTAAAGGGTTAGAGGTCCAACAAATTCAAAAAATAAATAGCTGCTCTTCGCTTGCATGCGGAAAGGTTTACATGCCCCCAGGTATAGCGAAAAATTTCCAGGTTACCATGAAAGTTCCATCTGCGTAGCAGACAGAAAGCTTCCTTGGCGACGTCTACCAAAATAGACAAAGGGGAGTGGTGCAACTGCATGCCCCTTAGCATAACCTTAATGAAGGTATCTTATTCCAGCCCAATCCCATTTTCCTGTAAGGACGGGTTCGTTAGACTAGTCATATATCCCTCGTGGAAACCCACTCTATACCCAAGGTTTTCCTGCCAAAACAGACCAGGGTGCATGCCCCCTGGGTTTCAGTCACATTCTCTTGAATCACTCACGCTCATCAAGTGGACGAAGTAGAGATCGATGAGACATTCCTTGCATGAAGAGACCATTTAGGGATGGCATTTGACTATTTGCAATGTGTGAACTGGGGAATGACATTTGGTCTAGAAGCTTGACCATTCTTCCTTCGTGCAGAAAACACATTACTCTAAAGAGTGAGGAGACGATGGCTCCCATGCAATAAATATAGTCGCGTCCAAGGAGTAGATTATAATCCAAGGGTCCTTGAACTACCATCACGTTCATGTGAACTATTTTCATGCTCAAAGTAATGGGCACATTTGGAACGATCCCTAAAGGTCGACTTGTTCCTTTGTCGAAGCCTATCAAATTTCTCATTTCAGGCAAAACCGATGGCGAACCAAGCGCTTTCCAAGAGGCTGAGGAAAGGATACTCACAGAAGCCCCTTCATCGATGACGGTACCAACCATCACCATTCTGTAAGCTCATACAATGATTATGAATGGTACACTAGTTGGTAAACGGGGTCTGCCTAGTAGTTTCCAGTCGAAGGAAACGACTAGGTTGCTTGGTGGTGGGACCAAATAGACGGTCGGATATGAATCTGATGAGCTTCCTTCCTATGATAAAGGAACGGAAGGACTACCCCCAAGTTCATCGGAGTCTGTGTTGATGAAAAGAATTTGAACTGTGTTGTTCTCTTTCTCTTCAGTGACGGTATCATTCAAAGATGAACACTCTGAAGGCAAGACCGGGTCAAATGCTCTCTTGACCTTTTGAATTTCATCTGGTATGGATTCAAAGGGTTCATTTTCAATGATAGATACTTTGGCTGACCAAAATGACGGGCCAACCAGATTTTCAACTGGCGGAGGACTTGGCAAGAGTTTTTTATATCCAGGAGGAAGCCGTAGCGGTGAAACAAGACGGCCTTCCAAAACTCTTTTAGCCTCATCAAGGAAGGGACAACAGTGGATGGCGTGATTGCCTTCATACAACTTACAAGGAAATCTAGGATTCCTTTTCTGTCCATGTGCTTCACTTTCACTGGTTGATGGTGTGCATTCAACATGATCGTCAGAGGTTGATTACACTGGATTGTGAAAACGAGGAGACTAGTCCCTTAAGATCCGAGGGATGTAGGGACAATCTCAGTGAATGTGGTCTCCATTGTAAATGACACAAGGAGATTTAGGTTTCGACGATGCAGTGTGAGGATTTTCGCTAGATGACGCTTGGTTGCCCCCTTTCGATTTTGTTTCCTTT
>APFE030540740.1:0-13264 GCA_000404065.3 Pinus taeda | reverse complement strand
GGTCTACACGACCTGGCGACTGAAACAGGTCTTGGGCCAATTCCCCAGCCAACTTAGCACCCGCAACCCTGTCATCCTCAACTAGTTCCGCTTGTTCATCCCTACTCGTTGGTTGATCAAGAGGCCCCATTCCTCTCCAGGTCCAACCTCGATGCGTCAACATCTCCAAATTAGCAACAAAACACAAGAAAAAGAACTAAACTATAACAATAACACGATACCCCCTCCAATAGATCTCGATCTCACAACCTGCATGTAAAAGACTTATTCAACTTTTTGACTCAAGCGTCCAAACTTGAAACTCAATTTCCCAACACAACCCCCACCTATCTTGGGCATTGTTGTTTCCAACAACTAAAGGGAAGAAACCGCCAAGAGAAGCATTGCGGCAAGTTAGGCACCAAATTCCCTGCTCCCAGCTCCCAGGGCACTAGTGCCTAAAGTTCATAGGCCTAAATTCTCTCCACATAGAGTCTTCACACTAGTACAACAGAATGAAACCACGTAAGTAACACTCTACCGAAACTAAGATAGAGGAAAGACTCTTCCTAGCAAAATTCCACAATAAAAAACTTGCCAAAGTGCCACTAAGGTTGCTGAGAACAAGATTTCGGCTGGACTCTTTAAATTTGACCATCACCATGACATCTCCTTGTAGGACGAAGCAGATGCAATGTAGACTCCCACCAACCCTTTCCCCATGATCACACACTGTTTGAAAGGGTTTCCAAGTTGACCCTCTCTGCAATTCTCCCCACCCAATGAAAACGACAGAGGCCTAGTTTCGAACGAGCATGCATAGTTTGGCGACCTGTGCATACTCAACGTTAATTATGCCACCCCTACTATTGTTGAAGAAAGTGTAACTAGGTTAGATCTTCATAAATTTAATTTTGATATTTGTATTTATTCAAGAAAAGAAATATTATTTTTGTTATATTTATCAATGAGCTTCTTTCTCATTGAAGTAGGTCAAGCACATATTTAAGTGCTTCTAGGAATTCAAAGAGTCAACGTATTTACTGAATACCCTTAAGGGCATGTTACACTGTATAAAATTGTATAAGAGTCAAAGGAAATATCTCCAAGCAAAGTCAAGTCCTCTCCGTGCAACGACATCCTCCTAGTAGCAAAAATGATGAAGAAACACCAAGTTGGCCTACAATCAACAAGTCAGCCTTAGGTCAGCCTAAAGGAGGGACAATCCTCTATATATAGAGGTTTTCCATTCCCTCATAAAATAACATACTCACCTCTGAAATACAAGAGCGAGAGAAGTCAAGGAAAAGTGAAGAAGGACGAAGTTTAAGGGGTCTCCAAGTGCAGCAAAGAAAGAAGGAAGAAAAGAGAATTTTTGGGACCGTTTCTAGGGAAAAGTACAATTACACATGTGAGAAAAAGGAGGGAACTCCCTAGTTATATCAGCAACAAAATCGCAGTCATATATTCATCTTATTTTGGGCTTGAAACTTAGGCCTACAAGGCCTCCCACTAGAGCGAAGAGAAGACTCTCTCCAACGAAGGAGAAAGGAACCAAATACATTACTAAACCTCCCACACGTGCGAGAATTTAGGGCTGTAGAATTGTCATATAAAGTCTATACCCACCCATTGAAAAAGGAGCTCAGTTGGTCAAGAAGAAGGAAGAAATCATCATTAGTGAAGGGCTTCACTAGAGACCAAGGATAAGTGTCTCTTCTAGGGCAAGTACAACAGAGACTACCAACAATTGTAAGAAGAGAAAAGTGCCGGAAGAAGGAGAACGAAGTGCTAAAAGGAGGAATAAGTGTCGAGGAACAAAGTTCAAGAAGGAGGAAGGACTTGACTTGTGCTTCGAGGATATTCTAGTCAAGGGTCTAGGGTTTTGCATTGATCAATAAGAAGCTTCAATAAGAGAAATTTACGAAAGGGTTTTCCTCTCTATGAGAGAGAGGTTTTGGCCTTGGCAGAGAACCAATATCTTGTGTTCTTGTTTCTTATTTTTTGGTAGCAATTTGATGAAGTAAACACACACACTAATAATAATAAGAAGATCAAGATAAGATAAATTGTAAAAGTGCTTCACAAATTGTTATCAACTTTAGAAGAATCTTATTATACATAACTTCCCTTGATTCTTCAACATGGTATCCGAGCTTAGGTGACACATCAAGAAAAGGGCATCTCAAGAACACTCATCAAGGAAGGACATCTGCAAAAGTTGAAGCATCAAGCCAAGAAGTCTCAATATCATCAAGCATCAATGCCAAACCTTAGATCCTTGAATAGAATATCCTCCAAGCACAAGTCAAGTCCTTCCTCCTTCTTGCACTTTGTTCACCAGCACTTAGTCCTCCTTCCGACACTTCATTCTCCTTCTTCTCACACTTTTATCTTCTTACAATTGTTGGTAGTTCTTGTTGTACTTGCCCTAGAAGAGTTACTTATCCTTGGTCTCTAGTGAAGCCCTTCATTAATGATGATTTATTCCTTCTTCTTGACCAACCGAGCTCCTTTTTCAATTGGTAGGTACAGACTTGATATGACAATTCTGCAGCCCTAAATTCTCGCACATGTGGGAGGTTTAGTAGTGTATTTGGTTCCTTTCTCTTTCATTTGAGAGATTCTCTTCTTCAATCTAGTGGGAGGCCTTGTAGGCCTAAGTTTCAAGCCTAAACCAAGATGAATATATGACTGTGATTTCATCTTTGATATAACTGAAGACTACCTTTTTCTCGCACGTGTGATTGTACTTTGCCCTAGAAACAGTCCCAAAACTTTGCTTTTCTTCCTTCTTTCTTCGCTGCACTTGGAGACCCCTTAAACTTCATCGTTCTTCAATTTTCCTTGACTTCTCTTGCTCGCTGATTTCAAAGGTGGGTTTTTTTTTTTATTATGAGGGAGTGGACAACTTCTATATGTGGAGGATTGTCCCTCCTTTAGGCCGACTTGAGGCCGACTTATTGACTGTAGGCGAACATGGTGTTTCTTCATCATTTTTGCGCTAGGAGGATGTTGTTGCATGGAGAGGACTTAAATTTGCTTGGAAATATTTCCTTTGACTCTTATACAAGTTTATACATAGTGTAACATGCCCTTAATAGTCTTCAATAAATACATTGACTCTTTGACTTCCTAGAAGCACTTAAATATGTGCTTGACCTAACTCAATGAGAAAGAAACTCATTGATAAATATAACAAAAATAATATTTCTTTTCTTGAATAAATACAAATATAAAAAGTAAATTTATGAAGACCCAACCTAGTTACACTTTCTTCAACACCCCCTCTTAACTAGGGAGGTATTCATAAATCATTACAAGGTGTTTGACTATTTTTCAATCTTGAATAATTCACATAAGAGAAACTGGATTGGAAATCCATATATTATAGCATCATATTAACAAACATTTTCCATAGAATTGCCTTGACTAACAACTTTATCTCTTATTAGATCAGAGCACAATGTTGGCAAGACCAGTGACTTATAGACACCTTATCCATTGTCTCTCAAGGTACATACCCACCCGAGTGTTCACTGAGTATGACCTTCCAGGACTATTCTTGTCTTGGTTTCCCAACCCTCAAATAATATTGGTCCTCTTTCCTACTCTTGTATTGGATGCCCTACACATCCTCAAAGGGTATCGGATGCCAAATGATTACCCAATCCTCCAATTCTTTCTTCCCAGGTGAAGACAAGAATGTTGTATCTATCTCTTCCTCTTAGTTGAGGAAGATATGTCCAAGTATCCTCTAACAAGGTACTTTTCCAAGTTCCTTTGTAATTGGAACTTGTTATAACTCCGTTTTAAATAGGGACCTGTCTATTCATCAACAACTTCTTCTTCGTGGGTCCTTCAACTTCTTGATCTCCTTCTTTGATGTCATGAATTCTTTGTTATAACTTCTTCTTGGTAGGGCACCGACCATCAATCACTTTCCTTCTTGGCTTGTCATATCATTGCTTCTTCGTGGAAAGTGTCCTTCTAGATGTGTGTGAGGTTCTTTCATCATCTAGCCACTCCTTTATCATCTGTCTATGCTAATAGAGTACTTATCACATAGATGCTTAGTTGTAATTGCTTGTTTCCATGCTTCAATTTGGTAGCCGTTCATGACTTCATCCTAACTTGCTTCAACATTAGATAGTGCTTTTTTTGGATGGCCTCTTCATCATGACATCTTCATAGAGTTGAATTAGTTATTTGCACCTTAATATCTCCAAGGCCTTCATAGGTGTCAAGGGTAGTTTGATCTTTTTATTCCTTTGTCAGAGTTGTTATGCCTTATTTCAGGAGATGTCTTTAATGGATCTTGTCAGATATTGATTCCTTATGGCGATGGTGTTCTTCACATGCTTGATCTCTTTCTTCATTTTCCTCTTCTTGAGTTTTTTAGATAACAACCTTATACTTCCCCATGAGAGAACTTTCTTATTTTCCTGCTTACTTGAACTAGTCATCATTTCTTCTTCACATCTTTTAGTTAGCAATATTTTACTCCTTAGGAAAGTATTTTGTTCGTCGCTTCATGGAGTAGTCAACAACCTTATGCTCCTTATGTGAGCACTTCTCTTGTTGACTTGTACATGCTCTTTAGTATGTCTTTAGTGAAAGAGATATTTTTGTATTTGATCATGTCTTAGATCTATTCTCATGACTTCAATAATATATAAGATGACATGACTTTACCTTTTAGTGCATACATACCTCATCATGATTCCGATTTGATCATCTCAACTTCATTTGATGGTCCTTCTTGATTGATGTAGTGTTTCTTTGCTTCATCCATTCTTTCCTACACATCATTCTTCCTTGTACTCCATGAATGGAATTCTTGTTAACACATATACTCTTATTTATGAACCTTCTTTTGAAGATTCTTGTCATAGGATCTAGTAGATCCTCATCCTACAAATGTATCTTTCTTTTGATTATGGTGGCCTTATAGGATTTGCAATCATGATCACTTATTATTTTATCATATACGAGGCCTTATAATAGGTATGCTCCTTCTAGAAGATATTTCTAACCATGCATTTTGTTCTATTTCTAAATGCTCCTTCTACATGAGTATTTTGAACTCTATGTACATCATGCTTCTAGATTCTAGAAGATGTTTCTAGCCATGCATTTTTATTCTATTCCTACATGCTCCTATACTACTCAAAACTTTGAAAGAAAACTTTAAGTAAAGAAGTAGACTTAGTCATAATAGAGATCTAGAGGATCTTCCTTCTTTTACTTCTTGTCTTCTTCTTTCACCTCTTGAGTCATGTGAGCTTCTTCCTTTTTATTTTTTTGTTGTTGTCCTTCTTAAGTTTTGGACAATTCCTTTTGTAGTGTCCATATTCTTGGCATCTAAAGAATTGGATTTTGGACATATCTCTATTGTTTTTTCTTCATGAACCAAATTTTCCCTTTTTCTTGGCCATGGTTGCACATGCTTGCTCCTTTAATCCTACATCCTCTTTTGCTTTGAGTCTAGTTTCCTCTATCTTGCATAGAGACCATAATTCACTCAATGGGGTAGCTTCTTTCTTGGAATATATGCTTGATGTGAAGTTGCCCCAATCCTCAAGTAGAGCATTGAGTACTATGGTTTCCATTTCTATGTCAGACTCTTGAAGTTGATAGCTCATCTCAGAGATCTTCATGAAATATGGAGATATTCCTTCCTTTGATATCTTCATCTTATAAAAATAATTTCAAAGAGATATCACTTCTCCACCTGTGCTTACCGAGAATAGCTCTATTAGCTTATCATAGATTTCTTTTGATGTTTCAAGTTAGGAGACATAATGAATGAGAGAGTCTTTGATGGATTCTATTATAATCCTTTGAGCTCTTGTCTCATCCTTCTTGTACTTGGCTAAGGCTTGAGTTTGTTCCTTAGCAGGGATAGTGATATTCCCTTTGATGTGTTCTAGACAAGCCAAGTCATCAAGCAATCAATCAAGTCCATTTGAAGAAAGAAACTTGAAGAACATCAAGATCTAAGGAAGGCAAGCCATCAAGTGTTCAAGAAAAAAACAATTCCACTACATCTCAAACTCTATCAAGTAAGTATATTTCCCCTTCTAATTATACATCAATGTCTTTTTGCAAGGAAATCAATAAATTGGTTGGGACCACTAACTTCCTTGCATGGAAGAAGAGGACCGATTTACTTCTCAAGGAGAATGAACTTCTAGAACACATCAAAGGGAATATCACTATCCCTGCTAAGGAACAAACTCAAGCCTTAGCCAAGTACAATAAGGATGAGACACGAGCTCAAAGGATTATAATAGAATCCATTAAAGTCCCTCTCATTCATTATGTTTCCAAACTTGAAACATCAAAAGAAATCTATGATAAGCTAATAGAGCTATTCTCGGTAAGCACAACTGGAGAAGTGATATCTCTTTGAAATTATTTGTATAAGATAAAGATATCAAAGGAAGGAATATCTCCATATTTCATGAAGATCTCTGAGATGAGGTATCAACTTCAAGAGCCGGGAAAAGTCATGTCTGACATAGAAATGAAAACCGTAGTACTCAATGCTCTACTTGAGGATTGGGGCAACTTCACATCAAGCATATATGCCAAGAAGGAAGCTACCCCATTGAGTGAATTATGGTCTCTGTGCAAGATAGAGGAAACTAGACTCAAAGCAAAAGAGGATGTGGGATCAAAGGAGCAAGCATTTGCAACCATGGCCAAGAAAAAGGGAAAATTTGGAAAATTTGGTTCACGAAGAACAAACAATAGAGATATGTCCAAAATCCAATACTTTGGATGCCAATAATATGGACACTACAAAAGGAATTGTCCGAAACTTAAGAAGGACAACAACAAAAAAAGAAAAAGGGAAGAAGCTCACATGACTCAAGAGGTGAAAGAAGAAGACAAGAAGCAAAAGAAGGAAGATCCTCTAGATCTCTACTATGACTAAGTCTACTTCTTTGCTCAAAGTCTTCTTTCAAAGTTTTGAGTAGTATAGGAGCATGTAGGAATAGAATAAAAATGCATGGCTGGAACCATCTTCTAGAATCTAGAAGCATGATGTACATAGAGTTCAAAATACTCATGTAGAAGGAGCATTTAGAAATAGAACAAAATGCATGGTTAGAAATATCTTCTAAAATATGGGAGCATAGTGTACATATAACTCAATATATTCATATAGAAGGAGCATACCTATTATAAGGCCTCATCTATGATAAAAGAATAAGTGATCATGATTGTAAATCCTATAAGGCCACCATAATCAAAAGAAAGATACATTTGTAGGATGAGGATCTACTAGATCCTATGACAAGAATCTTCAAAAGAAGGTTCATAAATAAGAGTAGATGTGTCAACAAGAATTCCATTCACGGAATACAAGGAAGAATGATGTGCAGGAAAGAATGGATGAAGCAAAGAAGGGCTACATCAATCAAGAAGGACCATCAAATGAAGCCAAGATGATCAAAGCGGAATAAAGATGAGGTATGTATGCACTAAAAGGTAAATTCATGTCATCTTATATATTATTGAAGTCATGGGAATAGATCTAAGACATGATCAAGTACAAAAAGATCTCTTTCACCAAAGACATACTAAAGAGCATGTACAAGTCAACAAGAGAAGTGCTCACATAAGAAGCATAAGGTTGTTGACTACTCCATGAAGTAAGTGAAGAAGAAAATACTCTCCTAAGGAGTAAAATATTGCTAACTAAAATACATGTGAAGAAGAAATGCTGACTAGTTCAAGTAAGCAGGAAAATAAGAAAGTTCTCTCATGGGGAAGTATAAGGTTGTTATCTAAAAAACTCAAGAAGAGGAAAATGAAGAAAGAGATCAAGCATGTGAAGAACACCATCGTCATAAGGAATCAATATTTGACAAGATCCATTAAAGACATCTCCTGAAAGAAGGCATGACAACTCTGACAAAGGAAGAAAAAGATCAAAGGACCCTTTACACCTATGAAGGTCTTGGAGACATTAAGGTGTAGATAGTTGATTCAATTCTATGAAGATGTCATGATGAAGAGGCCATCCAAAAAAAGCACTATCAAATGTTGAAGCAAGTTAGGATGAAGTCATGAAGGGCTACCAAATTGAAGCATGGAAACAAGCAATTACAACTAAGCATCTATGTGATAAGTACTATATTAGCATAGACAAATGATAAAGGAGTAGCCAAATGATGAAAGAACCTCACACACATCTAGAAGGACACTTTCCATGAAGAAGCAATGATATGACAAGCCAAGAAGGAAACTAATCGATGGTCGGTGCCCTACCAAGAAGAAGATAGAACAAAGAATTCATGACATCAAAGAAGGAGATCAAGAAGTTGAAGGACCCACACAGAAGAAGTTGTTGATGAATGGATAGGTCCCTAGTTAAGAAGGAGTTATAACAAGTTCCCAATTACAAAGTGACTTGGACAAGTACCTTTTCAGAGGATACTGGGACATATCTTCCTCAATTGAGAGGAAGAGATAGATACAACATTCTTGTCTTCACTTGGGAAGAAAGAATGGGAGGATTGGGTAATCATCTGGCATCCGATACTCTTTGAGGATGTGTAGGGCATCCAAGACAAGAGTAGGAAAGATGATCGATATTATTTTAGGGTTGGAAACCCAAGACAAGAATAGTCCTAGAAGGTCATACTCAGTAAACACTCGGGTGGGTATGTACCTTGAGAGACAATGGCTAAGGTGTATATAAGTCACTGGTCTCGACAACATTATGCTTTGATCTAATAAGAGATAGAGTTGTTAGTCAAGGTCTTTCTATGGAAAATGTTTGTTACTATGATGCTATAACAGATGGATTTCCAATCCAGTTTCTCTTATGTGAATTCTTTAAGATTGAAAAATAGCCAAACACCTTGTAATGATTTATTAATACCTCCCTAGTTAAGAGGGATTGTTAAAGAAAGTGTAGCTAGGTTAGGTCTTCATAAATTTACTTTTTATAGTTGTATTTATTCAAGAAAAGAAATATAATTTTTGCTATATTTATCAATGAGTTTCTTGCTCATTGAAGTAGGTCAAGCACATATTTAAGTGCTTCTAGGAAGTCAAAGAGTCAATGTATTTATTGAAGACTATTAAGGGCAATTGTAGAATTGAGGCTTCTGTGATCAGTCATATTTATAAGAAGAGCTTCAGCGTAAATCACATGAAAAAGACTTTTGTCGACGCGTTTCGAACCAACCAACCAGTGTGGTTAAGTTGAAGAATCATATCTGGCATAGCATGTTAAATAGACTGTGCAGAGACTCCAACGGCTACATAACGGCTAATTGACAGCTACTTTGGACTATTATGGTTAGGTTAAACTTATATTAATAAAAATATTATTTTTATTTTATACGGTTATTAAAATTGTATATATAAAATAAAAATGATTTATTTAATAATATCCATTTATAGTCAAATTAATAAAGGTAATTGGTTGTTAGGATAGAAGAAAATATATAATTTTAATGGTAAGTTTCAAGCTTTAAGTTACCCATTTGTTAATTAATTTACTAAATATAAATAAGTTTGTTAAGGTAAAATTAGAGAGTAAATAATCTTGAAGGCGGAATTAAAAGCTAAGTTAATTTGTATTTGAATTTATTAATTAATAATAATATCAATATCAATAAAATCTAAAGGATAGTTTATTACTTATTTTACTTAGTTTGTAAGTATATATATAATATATATATATATATATATATAATATATAATATATATTACATATATATATATATATATAATATATATATTATATATAATATAATCATATATATATAATATAATGCGGAGCACGCTCCCAGCTCCCCCACCCAATAGCATCAAGGGCCCTCTCCCGTGGGATCGACGCGTGATCGTTACCTACAACCTTTTATTATTAGGGGCGGAGCCACTCACATATCATATGGTGAGGACCGGGTATGGGCTCGACTGTCAAGGACCCTTTAGGGTGTGTAAGCACGCTCGACTAATAAGGAGGGGGGCTCGACTGATAAGGAGAGTGAGAGGGTTCACTCCACTATTCCCGATGGTTAGGGCGTTAGTACACTCGATGTCAAGACTTTATATTATTATTTTTATCTGATGATAATTGTAAAATTAATGTTTAAGAAAAGAGAGATCATCTAGACCTACCATTTATTTTATCTATGGGATAATTAGGAGATGATTAGATGGCTAAATAAATCAATAAATAAAATTAGTAAAATACTATAATAAAGGTGCAACTAGTAAGGTATAAATGTGAAATAAAATCAAGAATAAAAGTAACTACCTGAATTCATAACTTCTTGGATGCCATTAAATAGTCAAATTAATGCAAAAAAAATACAGCTAAATCAAATCCAAATAACTTGAAATTATATATATATATATATATAATTATATATATATATATATATATATATGAAAATAACATAAATCTAACAAATAGAAGAATGATAATCCAAATGAAAATACTCGTAAACAGCTAAAGGAGAATGAACAGAGGCATGATATCTATATCTATAGTTATATTAATATAATAAAGGAGATTCTAAATACAAATAAAACAACTTGGAAGAGCGACAAAAAGACACAGGAGGCGAAGAACAAGATAAAATCCAAAGGAAATCCCAGAACCAGGAGGAAGAATCGGAAGGCATCAGGGGGAACGATGCAAGCACAACAGAAGAACAAAGGGGCGGGGGGGGAAGAAACACTAAGGAAGACAGGGCGGGGATCCAACACCTACTTCCCTTCTAGCCATCATCTCTGTTGAGATTGTTAGGCCTCTTTTCAATTTCTATAGCTTCCCTTAACTTACGATGATGGAACTGAGCCACCTTGGCAATAACCTTGGCCTCCTCAATATAGACATGATACCTAGTTTTGTCCACATGCTCTGCTAAGGCCGAAGACTTTGTTCTCCCATGCCTCAAGTCAGCTGCATGCTCGCAGATTCTTTGTTGAATGGAGCGCCGTATTTCTCCTATATAGGGCGTCTCACATGAGCAAGGAATCAAATACACACCCTTCATGTCCTTAGGGTTAACAGGATCTTTCACATTTATACTTATAGTTGCACCTTTATTATAGTATTATTACTAATTTTATTTATTGATTTATTTAAGAAATCTAATCATCTCCTTAATTATCCATAATAAAATATGGTAGGTCTAGATATCTCTCCTTTCTTAAAATTATTTTACATTAATATTCTGTATATATATATATATATATATATATCTTAACAAACTAAGTAAAAGAAGTAATAAACTATCCTTTAGATTTTATTGATATTTATATATATTCTTAACAAACTAAGAAAAAGAAGTAATAAACTATCCTTTAGATTTTATTGATATTTATATTATTATTAATTAATAAATTCAAATACAAATTAACTTAGCTTTTAATTCTGCCTTCAAGATTATTTACTCTCTAATTTTACCTTATCAAACTTATTTATATTTAGTAAATTAATTAACAAATGTGTAACTTAAAGCTTGAAACTTACCATTAAAATTATATATTTTCTTCTATCCTAACAACCAATTACCTTTATTAATTTGACTATAAATGGATATTATTAAATAAATCATTTTTATTTTTTATTTTATTTATACAATTTTAATAACCTTATAAAATAAAAATAATATTTTTATTAATATAAGTTTAACCTAACCATAAAGTCCAAAGTAGCTGTCAATTAGCCGTTATGTAGCCGTTGGAGTCTCTGCACAGTCTATTTAACATGCAATGCCAGATATGATTCTTCAACTTGTCCTGACGATGAACCACACCGGTTGGTTCGAAACGCGTCGACAAAAGTCTTTTTCATGTGATTTACTCTGAAGCTCTTCTTATAAATATGACTGATCACAGAAGCCTCAATTCTACTTACATTAACTATACTGTATTTAATAAAATATCCTAGTGCACCCATCAAGTTCCAAATTTATACCTAAATTAATTCATATAATCACCACTCCTTTGATTTCAATTTAAACACTATATAAGGGGACAACGTATTGGTTCTTATATGCCCAAATAAGCCACATAAACTCCAATATGAAACATCTATACATAAGTCTACTTTTAACTATCTCAAACAACCTAATTATAAGCTCTATACCTAACTAGTTGATTTAGTTTTGATTTAAGTTCCATTGAAATAATGTGTTTTCCATTATCAAATCTGGACTGTGAGAGAGGGGTACAAGTCTTGGAATTTCTCCTTCCCCAAATGTAATCCCATCTTATATCACCCCATATCTTATATCTTATATGTTTATGTTTCTTTTTTTCTCTCTATCATTTCCACTCATTTTATTATATTTTAGACTACAATTTTCACATTGATATTAGTTGCATATCCTTTATACTGATAGAAACCTATATTATGGCCAATATGCTATACATCTATGTTTTAACAAAAGAAGGCATAATTGGGGCATTTTTCCAACTAAGCATCCAATGTTCACAATTGGCCATTTGCCTATGTCAACAAGATTTTTTCTTGTAGCTTTTGGCATGAAGAAGCTTGATAATTATGTGATACTTACCATACTTTCTAAACTTGGTGAAAAATATTTTGTCTTTGTTCTTTCTTTTCCTTTTTTACTATAATAGTGAACACTTTACAATTGCTTATAGAATGTATTTTTTTGAATCATTTCGTGAATATCTAATGCAAAGTGGGGTACAGTGTTGCACATTAGCTTCATATACTCAGAAGAAATTATTTTACATAGAGTATGAAGAGGAGCAAGAAAAGGATCAAGAAACATCAAAAGAAGAGGATATACACCAGGACCCAACCCTAAAGAAAAAGGAAACGAATCAGACCATATCTTGTAAAGCATTGGCAAGAATTACCACTCCTCAAACTCTCAAGAAAGAAGGAAATATCAAGAATAAAAAGTTGCAAGAGGTGAAATATCACATTGAGAAAGAAGAAATGAATCCAGCCACATCTTGTAATTCATTAGTCGGAATTACCACTCATGAAACTATCAAGATAGATGGACATATCAATAAGAAAAATGTTCAAGAAGTGAAAGATCACATCGAGCATCAAGAAATGGATCCGACCATATCTTGTAAAGGATTGGAAGAAATTACCACTCCTCAAACTCTAAAGATAGAAGGACATATCAAGAATAAAAAGGTTTAAGCAGTGAAAGATCACATCGAGCATCAACAACAAGTTCTCCAACTTTTAAAGGATAACACCACTTTGCTGCAAAATCGAATGAAGCAATAGGTAGATCAACATCGTAGTGAAAAA
>APFE030540719.1:15996-37212 GCA_000404065.3 Pinus taeda | reverse complement strand
ACTTCACCAATTTTGAGCCAATAAACATCACCTAAATTTTTAGTTCTATAAATCATTATGGATCTTAACATCTAAATTATATCTTGAATTGAAAATTTCATATGTCACCCTTCTCGGGAGATTTTATCAAATAGTTTCCATGCAAACTATAATTTTTCTCTATAAAAAACGTTGGACCCATTTGGGCCAAGTGTCATAGTTTGGGCTCTAGTACCAATTTGAAATGCCTTCTAGTCACTTATTGAGGCAGATCACTACCTCTACAATCTATATTTTCATATATTTTCCTTCAATTCATTTCTTATGCAATCTATTATGCATGTATAATACATTCTACTATGCATTGTTCTCATATATATGAATATAATCACATAAATGACACGATTAATTTTTTTCATGTGTAGAACATCAAAATACATGATTAACTACAACAAAAATCATTTGAATATTAAAATAAAGACTTATATTTAGAAAAAACTCACCAACTATTTGCAATCTCTACACATTTCACCTACCATAAACCATGTTACTCATAATCTCTTGGTAAGAGGTCACCCCTAAGATCATGCCACGACTCCAGAATGTCAATGAGATACCTAGATTGAAGTACATGGAAATACCATACATAATTAGACTAAGGTACAAAACACATAAATTTTATAAGAAGAGTGTAAAATCCCCAATCAACCCCATGGCCTAGGTAGTGCACCCCCTTCTCTAAACTCATAATCCATCATGATGCACCATTGTCCTTGAATGATTTCTAGTTTGACCAACTAGGGATGTTTTAGGTCCTTATGGCTTCCTAGGGGTTCTCCTATCCTCAAGGGTTACTAGGTATCCTTTAACCTGACACTAGGGAAGCATGACACCTTCTTCCATAGATCCCCTAGGATTTTATTAGGTTCAATCATGTCACAGGTTCAGCTCTACTTACCTTCCTAGGTATTTTTTTCCTCCCTTCCCTTTTATGATTGATGGCATCCCCACTTATAATGATACTAGTATGTGTATGTTCCCCTTCTCACACGTGGTATTCACTAAAGTCATTTTATGGACACAAGATAAAGACAAGTGCGCTTTTTGACTTGGGGCTTTTTTAATAATATATACACCATATGGAAATAATCTCTTCATCACTTACCCTTGGCTCCATTTCACACATGTTGAGTCTTAACCCTCCATTTTATCTTATCTAACTTGGCTTGCAAATGCGTTGTATTTTATTAATATGCATGTGATTTCATATTTTAAAAAGCTATGATCTGTAGACCCAAAACATATAAACATAAGGAAACTAGCCTAAAAAAATAATGGAAATAGGAAAACAAGTATGGAATTAGTCCTTGGCTCACAAGCCTATAAATGATACATCACACACTCATGAGCTTCAATATTGCAACAAGAATGCTACAACTCCCAAGGCTACCAACTTTAATTATCAACCCATGGTTCATACAAAATTAACAGGTATCAACACTATATGTGCAACAAAAAATGTGTCATTCTTTCTTTGTCATGATGTAATGGAGTGAATGTAATGAAATCAAATCGTAAACTAATTCCGTCTATGGAAATGTTACTTTGAAAAGAATTAATCCTAGGCAATAACAACAATTTGTAATTGAAATCCTAAGAGCATGAATTCAAATAAATAGGCCTAATCTACTTTTTAAAAAGGATGTCATCATTGATGTTTATTATTCCTATATCATGGATTTATAGCCTAGGGGTTATGATTCAACCATAAGAGACAAAAACCAAGTTTTTTGAGCAAATCTAGTGAAGTTCACACGTGTTAGAGGATTAATCCTAGGCAAGAACAACAATTTCTAATTGAAATCATAAGAGCATGAATTCAAATAAATAGGCCTAATCTACTTTTTAAGAAGTTGTAATTGATGTTTATTATTCCTCTATCATGGATTTATAGCCTAGGGGTTAGGATTCAACCATAAGAGACAAAAACAAAGGTTTTTGAGCAAATTTGGTGAATTTCACACGTATTAGAGGAATGCTACAGGAAGTTATAGTGGTTGCCACAAGAAGTTAAAGTTTTTCTCTAGGAAGATATAAATCAAAAAATGACCAAGTAAATCAAATAAAATTGGGATGGTAAATATTTTTTGATTGAATAGGATGTATTAGGTCTTCATTCCAAGTAGAATCACTCAAAAATATCCTTGTTAACACGTGCTACAAAATAGTAGAAAATTACTAGTCTAAAATATAGAAATTCGAGAACTAGTGAGATAGTAATAAAGAAAATTCCTAGTGTAATCAAGTTAAAATGAACTGGGGTGAATATTTTTATTAACTTGAATATTTTTATGATATAATTCAAGTTGAATAAACTAAATAGAATCTCATTAACATGTTCTAAAGAGTAGGAGAAAATTGCTACTATTTCCTACAAGGGACATGGATTTATGAACAAGAAATACAATCCAAGTAACTCAATGATTACTATGAACTTCCAAAGATATTCCAAGGATGAAAATATTCTTGTCATCCTGCAAAAAAACTCACTTCAACCATTTAACCCAATCCTACAACAAGAAATCATCAATACAAAATGTAGAAATGGGAAAAGAAAGAACAAGAGATGCATGTGAATAAGAAGTCAAAAGAAGAAAAGTAAATTATATAAAAGGGACGTGAGGCTCCTGGGATGGCCAAGCATAAGGAGAATTAGAGTCCTATGAAGGAGACAAATATTTAGAAGCTGAAAATGACACAAAAATTCATTATTTCCATCAAGACAATTACATCCCTAGTAGAGATTAAAGTGGAGCTAGAAACATACAAGTTTCCTCCACAAGAAGACTAAGAAAAATCAACCCCTAGAGGAAAATTTGAGTAAGTAATTATACAAAATTATGAGGAAGAATTATCTTTGAAAGGAGGAATCTTTCCACTCCAAAATCCCTCAAATAGTGGATCTGGTTCCCAACAGTAGGAATCTGCATTAAATGAGAGGGAACAAATTCCTAGATTTTCTCAATCAATGGAGCTCTACAATTTGTCAACGATTTCATAATATATTGTTAATTTATTATCTAGTATTGATCCTCCTATAGTAGGGAGGAAGTCCCTAAATTATCACCTCCTATAAATATTCATAATCTATCCAATATTCTCACAATACTCTACAAAAATAAATAATATTAGGCACATATATGCAATTATCCATAAACATTCCTAATGAACATATTAAAGCTAAAACAAAATTATTAAGTGTAGAATGAGAGGTTTAATATATCTTTCATGTGCATAATAAATGTCATATGGGCCTTAATTTGTGTCTAATTTGGAGGTGCGTCATACCTCCTACTGAAATCATTGCTCATCCTCTGAGAAACCTATTCATCCTCCTTTGCGTGTGGTTCTTCATGTATAGTGTTCTATTTCATTATTGTTTCTTGGTCCATATGTTTCTCCTCCTCCTTGTTTTCTTGCTACTCTTCTATTTTCATTTCTTCTCCTGTCTTAGTTTCCCATGGTAATTCTAATGCAGGTTTAGGTTGCTTCTTTCTCTCAGGTGATTCTTAAATTGTAATGGCTTCTATTTGTGAGGGCCACACCTTGATTTTGGTTTGTCTTCTTGTTATTACTCTGACACTTATCCTTATGAAAAGAAGGATTTATTAGCATTCATGACCTCATTACTATTGTCATTCTCATTGAATTCGAAGCCTCTTACTGTTGATACAAATTCTTGGTCACAACACATCATATTATACATCAAATTCTTATGAACACCCTTGATTTTAAATCTAAATTCTCTTTGCTCATTAAATTTTGGATTAAAAACACTTAACATATAGCTCTTTCTTATTACTGAGGGAGAAGTGATGGTCAATAAACTAAAGAAAAATAATGGAATGACGTGATGACCAAACTTGTGACTTGGATACCTTTCACCCTTGGAGAATTTACCATTATACAACCCAAAATTCCTGCACAAATCCTTTGCAGCTCTATTTTGTTTCTTTGTACCTTTTGGAAATTAATTAACCATTGTTCAACAGCCCAGTAAGAAAATTTCTATGAAGGATATTTCATGTACTACTACTAGTACTGTTGTAGTACTGCTGGTACATTCTTGTAGTAGTTATGTTTTCTCTTGTAGCATATTTGTTTGCACCCTTTCCATTTCCTTTGAATATTTCCTTGCTCCCCAAGTCTCTAGTGGTTGTTTTGGGCAAAATTTTCCTTCATGTAGCACTCTGATATCTTCTTGTAATAGTTTCTCGCTTTCATAGGCTTCATGTAGCTTCTTGTATCTTTTTAGAGCCGTGCTGTAGAGTACATGATCTTTCTGTAGCAATTACAGTCTTCGTGTGGTAATCCAGAGAGGCGCTGAAATTTGATTTTTGAGCTACTGGGATGATGGAGAGTGGTGAGTACATGAGCTTCACACAACTTGAATCCTTTAGAAACTAATATTTGCATGCAAAAAGGTAGCAGTTCCACCTTTTATTTATTTATTTATTTTTTGTTGATTTTTTTCCATTATTTTTCTTTTTTCAAAATTTCTCTATTTTTTTAATTGCATGCAAAATAAATTGAAAGTGCTTTGAGTCAACTGAGTTGGTCCTCACCTACCTCTTTGCACTCCTTTTCTTCCTTCACGACTAAATTATTACATCCCACTTTCTCAAGTCCACTTCACTTTTTCCTTGTCTTCTCTCCCATGTGTGGGTGTCCTGGTGGAAAAGTGAAGTTAATTGCTAGATAAAGTTTAGGTTTCTCTGATACTAATCTTGGCTATAAAAACATTTTCCTTCGTACACTTGCAAATCTTTTTAAATATAATATAAGTTTGTAGGAAAGGTTTAAGGGATTTCACACACGAGCCTTACCCTTGATGTGTTTTTGCAGCTCATATTGAGGTTACTCATATGAATGTTGAAGTTATGTTTGGTGGTCCTGAAGCTGCTACTAATGATCTTGAAGCTGCATGTGATACTCTGTTGGAGGCATATTGCTGATACCATTCAATATGGAGGTCTACTAGGCTTTTTTGTTATTTTTTTTATGCATCACATCCTTGCTTAAAATGTTGCTTCCGAGCTTCATACCATGATGATTTCATAGGTCTTCACTTCCTTTGTTTGTTGATGCATAAGTCTTCATAGCATGATGATTTCGTTTTACTGATGAAATATCTTTTGTGTGGAGGCCTCTTTCTAGTGTTCAATATGTTGTTTTTGGAGTTTATGGATGACCATACATCTTTTTTCCAGGGATGGTGTGTCCCATTTAGATTTAGGAATCGCCTCATCATGCCTCAGGGTGGTTGTATATTCTATTTTGGAGCTACAAAAAAACGGGTTCAAGATCTTGTTGGAACTGTCTAGGATGCTACAGGAGGAGTCAACTTCTTGTAATAGTCATTTGATTCCTCTTTAATATATTATTATTGCATATGGGATTGATGGAAAGTCATAGGAGGTGTAAGCACGGGGTTAAAGTTATCAAGGGGTGCTATAGGTGGTGGAAAAGTTAATGAAAAAGTTTTTAATGATTTTTTTCATGTAAGGTAGAGTGGAATTTGAAGATGAATTTTGGTTAGATGTAGTGGAGGAGTGATGAAAGTGGTGGGAGAGGACCTATCTCAACCTCCCCTAAAGAAGACATGACCTTTTGACCCTTTCTCCAATCGAATTGCCTCCTGTATCTTCTTCTAAACCATTCTATAGCAATTTAGAACTTCTTGTAGCATTTTAGTACAACCTCCTATAGCAAAATTATTTTATTTATATCTCTCAAATCGTAGATTATATTAACCTAACTTTGGTGAGCATGTTTCCATCATCCCTATGCATCTCGCCATTAGAAATGGTTGTAGGTGATGGAGGCCGATTTCGTAAAGAGTGTGCATGATAATTTGTTGAAGTTGCTTGGTCATGTCACCATCATCCATATGCATCTCCTCATGAAAAATATTGGAAAATGGATTAATAGCTTGTTGGGGCCTAACCCAGGTTCAGAGTTAATTATCCAAACAAATCTCGATACTACTAACACTTTTAGCAACAGTCCGCAAATCACGGACTGAGTTCTCACTCGAAGTAGTACGGGAGGGTGCTAGAACTAGGTTTCACACCCTTGAGATGTCTCAGAAGTTTGACTGACCCTTTGTTTGTTCCTTCACGCAGGTGGCTTCGTGCACCTTCTGTTCCTCATAGCCTGATAACCTGCCTTAGCACAACACTAACCAGGGGTTGTTCTGCGCTCTTCGCTATTACTCGACATCTTATTGATCTTCCACTATTATTTAAACACCTTTTCCTACTTAAATGTCTTAAGTTATGCTTAACAATACAAAACATTCATACAAGTTTGTGTAGTAAATAAACAATATATTTGAAAATTATATCCAATCATGCATAAAACGAGGAAAAGATACACAAAATTATAGCAAAAATTCTCTTTATTGATTCTCAAATGCTTATAGACTCGACCCACACTGTGCACTCAACTGCAGGGGTTTGCGCACTCAGCTACGAAGTACTAGGCCTTTGCACACTTAGATGTAGAGCGTTCTCCTACTCTACAACCCACAAACACACCTTACACTTTGACTCAATCACTTAGGCTTCTCATTCTTCTATTATCTTTGTTGTTCCTTAGTTTTCTTTTACACTTAGAGCCTTTTTGTATTTATACAATCCCATGGTTTGCGAACCATGGGTAGGTGTATCCAGCTGACATTATATTACAAAACCTAGGGCAGACAACCCTGTGACTCTATCATACTTTCGTGCCCCGTGCTCGCGTTTCACAGAGCTTTTACAACAAGATTTGGTCAAAACTTGGGCTTTAAGCCCCAAAACATGCCTTGTTGGGATACCATTCCCAACAGGCCCCAAACTCAAGCATCATGACTCACCCTCGAGTCACTCTGTTGGCACGGAGATCTTTGCGCAGATTCCCTCCAACTGTTCTCGAATTGTGGCAAGGCGAGCAGCACACTGAGCTGCTGCTTGCTGGATCTGCTGCATACATTGTTCTGAAACCTTTGTCTCAGAAACGCTTCTCTGCCTCTATGCCAGTATCCCCTACATTCATTTATAGTCCTGTGCCTTTTTTCGTATCCGTAGAGTGTGAATACTGTGCTTTTGTCAGCTAGTCAGATAGTCGGGCCACCCATGTAGGGATTCAAGCAGTTGCCATTCACTTTTCGTGGGAAAGGCTCTCCAATTAGTTTGATTAGCTATACCTCACCTCCATCTATGACCTCCTTAACAACGTATGCTCCCAACCAATGCATTCTAAATTTTCCTAGTAAC
This sequence comes from Pinus taeda, assembly GCA_000404065.3. Taxonomy (NCBI): domain Eukaryota; kingdom Viridiplantae; phylum Streptophyta; class Pinopsida; order Pinales; family Pinaceae; genus Pinus; species Pinus taeda. Next base: position 29,914 of record APFE030540719.1, on the reverse strand, counting down.
TTATCAAATTTACTGTCATACAACAACACTAAATCATTCACCTTGAAGGTGCGTAACTTAATATGGTGATTGTGCGAGGCCTTCTCACGCTGCTTTTTCACTTGCTGATGAAAGCCAACCAGGAACCATTCCTCTTGAAGTTATTCCAATTGCAAAAGCCTCTCTTCTAAGGTTTCATAGTCCAACATACCTATCAACACTGCTATGCGTGGACTTGGTATAATATACTTCATTGGCATGATAGCTTCCATGCCATACACCAACCAAAAAGGTGTCTGTCCTATAAGTTTCTTGCATGTTTTTTGATAAGCGCATAGTATTGTAGGTACATGCAGGTCCCAATCACTCTGTTGCATGTTGCATACTTTTGTTAGCGCATTTTCTAGTATTTTGTTGAATGCTTCCATTGTCCCATTGTCTTGTGGGTGATACAGTGTGTGCGCTGATCGTTTCATTTAGGAAATGCATACCATAATCACTCATTAAGATTTTTGGATAGCCAAATCAAGTCAACATGTGTTCAAACAAAAATTTCATAGTCGTGGTGACCGCATAGCCTTTGATCGACTGCACTTCTACCCATTGAGTCAGGTACTCCATCATGGTAATAATGTATCACATGCTCGTTTTTCCCTAAGGTTTGATAGGTCCTACAAAGTTGATTTCTCATTTTTCTAAGGGCTGCAACGTCACTTGTGGATTCAAAGGAATATCATCCCTCTGTGATGGTTTACCTATCCTTTGACATTTGTCACAGGCCTTACAGTGTGCTTCTAAATCCTAGTGAAGGGTTGGCCACCACAACCCTACGCAAAGAATCTTTTGCATAGTTTCTCACCCTGCATAGTGTCCTCCTGCAGCATCGCCATGTGCTTCTGCAAGGATCTAACTTCGTTCAAATTTATGTACGTACCTTCAAATTGTCTCACCATTTCCCATTTTTTATAGATTCCCCGTGATGATAGAAAAATCAGCCACATGCACCACCAGTTCCTTCTTTTGTTGGACAGATTATTCCTTCGACGCATTCCCTGTTGTCAAAAAGTGGATTATATCTTCAAAGTGTCTATCCGCTATGCGCACAACAAAGAGTTGTGCATTAGGTAATCCTTCCTCGAAACTAGTAGGTTCCTCTCCCGTCTCAATATGCGATAAGTGCTCTGGTCTGGCGTTTAGTCATCCAGGCTTCACCATGACCTCAATGTAATATTCTTGGAACAATAAGAGCCATATGCATATGCGACCCCCCAACATAGGCTTATTGACAAAGTATTTTAGTGTGGAATGGTTTGTATACATCTTGAAATGTCCTCCTAGCAAACAGTACTGGTATTTTTGGAGCGTGTACACCATAGCCAACCCCTCGCGCTCAGTTGTCGAATAGATTTTTTTTTGCTTTTGACAACCTGAGACTTGCAAACGTGATAGTGTGATTGAAGCCCTCTCCAACCTCTTGTGTGAGAAATGCTCCCAACACTATGTATGATGTGTCAACATGGACATGAAACTCCACATCCCATTTTGGGAAGACGAGGATTGGGGCGGAGGCCAATTTCTCTTTTAGTACATCCAAGCTCTTCATGCAATCATCATTCTAGCAGAACGTGACATCTTTTTTCAGCAATTTCTCGATTGACGTGGTGATCTAGGCATAGCTTTTGATGGACTTCCTGTAGTACCCCATATGTCCCAAGGTAGCGTGCAACTGTTTAACATGTTGTGGTGCTTCCAAATTCAGAAATACTACAATCTTTGTGTGATCTACCATTAGTCCCTATTTGCACACCACATGTCCTAACACGTTTCCAAAGGAAATACGGAACACACACTTTTTAAGGTTTAGCGCGATTTAGTGTCATTGAAAAATATCCATCATCAACCGTAAGCTCACTACATGGTCCTTAACCAATCCAAATATAGTCCAATCATCTAGGTAGAACTCTAGGAATTTGTGGATATATTCTTTGAATGCGGCAATAATTATGTGAAAAATGATGGTTGGCATGTTTTCTAACCCAAATAGCATGACGGTGTATTGAAATCAACCCCACTCCATCAAGTATGGGTATTGATCCTGTCTTATGGTGCGATCTTGATCTGGTGGTACCCTAAGAACCCATCAGTGGAAGAATATGCTTCTTTCCCGCTGACATTTTACGATACTTCATTAGTGAATGGGGTTGGGAATGGGTCGTGCACACAGGTCTCATTCAATTTCCCGAGGTCCACACATATTCTTATCTCACCCTTCTTCTTCTTCTCTTGTACTACCATAGGGCTTACACTGTCAGATTCTTCCATCAGCTCAATAATTCTAGCTGCGAGCATTTTGTCTAATTCTATGTGGATCTTTTCCTCGTACTTCAGATTCAAGCAGTAAGGCCTCTATTTAACTGACTTTCACATCAAGTTTTAGGGTGATCTTCATCATCCCTAAATTGCCAATGATCCCCTTTAATTCTGTGATCTTGGTCGGGAATAAGTCTTGGTACTCGCAGAGTAACTCAATGACCTTATCCACTGTGGCATCATCCTAGTAGTCACGAAGCATTGCATACTTTTGTTCGGCCTTCGTACCAATGTTCACCTACTTCGTGTTTATTGGTGCAGTAATTTCAAGGTATTCTATCAATGGTCCTTCAACTTCGTGATAGCCTTCAATTTCTAGAATGTTAACTTTTCGCATATCTGCGTCATCTTCTTCAATGTTTACGTTCTAACACTTCAATTCCCAGCTCAGCTGGGTCGCCCATTTAGGCTGAAGCACTTCCATTGGCTCCTAGGGTATTTTAAAGATAAATGCTTTGACTACTTGTAGCTCATCATCAAGAGTATCCCACCAATGATCCTCAAATGTGAAGGTTAACAAGAATCCTTCACGCAAGATATCCCATTCATTTGTGCCATGGCGGAGCTCCATTTCTATATACCAATTCATGGGTATAATATTTAGGGTATGATAGAACAGGTGCACCCACTAAGGTTATGTCTCTTCCCCATATAACTTTGTCCATTTTGCAAGGTGTGCACGTGGATCATCCCATCCTTCATACTTGTCTTTTAACCACGTCTAAGGCTTCCCAAATCACATGTGCATCATCCTTCTACATTTGCGCCAGTCCTCAAAACTTCTTTGGTGCGTACCCCACTATCTTGCGGGCGTAGCTTTCAGTGGAGCATCAAAACAATGTTATTCTAGTGCTTCTCTTTTAATTTTTTTTAGGAAGTCATCCACCTCACTCAACCCATCATATGTAGGTAGAGCTCTTTCCTCTGTTGCTACACAACGTAGTGACCTTTTAATCATGTTACAGTTGAGTGTGGTTACCTCGTGTAACCAGTTCTGCCGTTGTTCTATCTCCTTGTCAGAATCTGACATGCAGGAGCTTTCATGCTCCCACAAGATTCATCCATCTGCATTTGGATTTACCCATTCCTGCTCCGATGTGGTTATTTTATAGATACAATCCAAGTCATCATCATTGTCATAGTCACGAACTGGCTTTGTGTAGCACAATCCCTCTACAGGGTCTAAAGGTATCACTATGCGTAGTGACTTTTTCTCAAAGATCATCTTGGGCTTATTTAGATTTATTACTCCATTCATGCTAGTGGCCCAATCTATTCCCAATAGCACGAGGTAGGGATTGTTGTCATAAAAAATATCTATCACTTTGAAATTCACTAGCATGCTTGCTCCATCGTTGTCTACTATGATTCCTTGCAATCTCCCCATAGGTAGGATCTTTTGTCGATTCTCCATTCATAGTTAGATAGGAGACCATTCCAATGCAGGCCTGCCCATGTGCTCCCATGTTTGCTTTGGCAGGAAGTTCGCGTCTGATCCTAGATCTAGAATCACTTGGTCCATCTTGTATGCCTCGATCTCTGTGGTTAATCTCATCTCCCTTCTCGTTCACGTCATGTGCTTCCCGAGCTTCCAGACTATCCGCGGTTCTCCTAGCGCAGTCCCAAGACCTCTAGTTATGAGTTCTTGTAGCCCCTTTACCATCTTGTTATCATGCAACAAATTCATGCATATCTCCAAGAACGTAGTGAGCATTGATGGGTCCATTTCCAGCTCTAGTCTGTCTTTACTTCTTGAAGTGGAGGCATCACCAAAGCTCTTCTTAGCTTCCAATAAGGCCTCCTTAGCGCACTCCAAATCAAATTTTGGTTCCTTTGTTGGAGTCTTGTGAACCCAGGTACTTTCTTTAACCTGCTTACCTTTCTCATCCCATGTTGTAATACCACTCCAGAGCATGATATTTACATTAAGGTCTTCCTCACATGGCTCAAACCTCATCATTTGTAGGTTCTAAATCAGGGGAGGCTAGAGTGCTCCTCTATCACTCAACCTTGCTATCAGTGTGGGACAGTCCTTCGTCTCATGATCAAACTACATACAATATAAGCATGATGGTCTTGTTGGATTTGTATGATCGTTGACATAATGCCCTGACCCTCCACAATTGTAACATATCAGCTATCAGCGACCTCTTGCTGGTCCCATTCCACCTTGGCCTTGTCCATGCCCTAAAATCTGGTTCACGCCATCCCTTCATTCTGGTCAACGGGCCATGTTTCAGACTGAACTCTGTAGGTAGGAGTCTGATCCATCATCAACTCATAAATTCTATAGGTGTGCTAATCATGGCCTACTAATCTACATAAATTACAAAAAAACTGTTGTGAATTCTGCATATATTTCAATAATAAATGGTAGTTATCTATAGCATGCTTTCCTCCAATCTGAAAAATCACGCACATAATGTAGGCGTCGCGCTTGGTCCTACTTTTTCCTCTGGTCTCAACGGCATTGGTCCCCTTTTCGTGAGGTAATATCAGAATGCTTCTTGTTTACATAGATTTCTGGGAATTATACATGTTTTATGTAGAGTAGGTGCTTCAAGAGTAGGCAAAGACTTTATCGCCAACAACCACTTTCGACTTCGTCCACCATAGTCATTCCTTGTTTTCACCATTGCCTTCACTAGTTTTCATCATTTTAAATAGAAATTCTTCGAAGCACATTGAGCAAATCCAACCATCTTCTATCCTTGTTGTTGACTTCTAAGTGATCCTAGACCTTTTCCCACTTCATTCCACCCATATACCACCTTCCCTAAGCCTTCCATCACTTCTAACACCTCCCAATTTTCTCTCGGATGTATCTTGTAGGTTTATAGGGAATCATGTAGGTTTCTAGTACATCGTGTAGGTTTTCCTGAAATGGCTTTTTTTTAGGCCGAATTGAGGGAAAACCTCTAGGAAGTCACCAAAGGTCTCCCAAGGGTCTCCCACACCATCCAACCATCTCCTAACCCTTCCAACTATGCTCCGACATCCTTAATTCACCTGCCACATCACCAAAAGAAATTAGTTTGCATACTTGATTTTGGATGAAAAGACAAAAATAAAAAACATATTTATTTCAGTCCCTTTACTTGCACAGTAGTGATGTTTGATGCTTTTTACTTCCATCCTTAGATAGTAGAATTTGGTTCATGTTAATTTAGCATTATTGCAAAGCATATTTTCTTGGCAGTTAATTAGGAAATGGTGTGATTTAGCATTGAATTTCGGTATTTTTCATTATTGCAGTAGAGTAACTCTCCTTTAGAGTAGATTTCCCTTTCTTCCATCAAGAAACAAAGCTTCTTCTGACTCCATTAAATTCTAGCTTCAAAACCCCAGTGGTCTCTCGCCAGCTGAACCGTGACAAAAGGTAGAACCATCACTTTTACTTGTGTATACAACACTGTCACCTCTAAGTTTGTACGAACCCTGGGTTGATAAAGTAAAGTTGGTAGCCCAAGAGTTGCAACATTCTTGTTGCAATACTAGCACTCATCACCTATTCACACAACGAGCTACAAAAATTGTGCAGGGAAGGAAGCCTCATTAATTGAGGCAAATTCTGGTAGATTTGGTGGGTTGTTGTAGGGCTATAGGAGAAACCCTAACTAGTGACCAAAATTTTGTTCATCCACAACAGTCAAGAGGTATGTCATTTCTCCAGTAGTGACTAGTGTTGGATCCTAGTATTTGGATCAAATCAGAGGAGTTCACATTTGTAGCCCATGGGATCCAATTCGAGGGTTTCATTTGGTGGTTAGAAGCCCCTCTTACGAGAATATTTCACAATGGAGTATTGGGTACCATTGGAATAGTATAGGGTAGTGTGTTGGTAGCCTATAGTAACCCTAGATCAGCAAGAAAGAAGTACATCAATTGTTGCATGAATGGGTGAATATTTGAGCCTAATGTGTAGCTCTTTGATCGACTAAAGAAGCTACTATATTGGTAGATTGGAGCTCAAGTATTGGCTAGACTAGAAGAGCATATTAGATCATCCTTTGTTCATTGGAGTAGAAGTTACTTGCAACAGCGATAGGTGGAAACCATCCTAGAGACTCTATGTGTTGTCCTTAATTTGATGGACTAAGGGTCATCTAGAGCGAATATCAGAAGTGAAGGACTGGTAGGAAGAGATACAACATAAAGGTTCTGATTGCGTACTAGAGAAATGAGATTGTCATTGTATCTTGTATTCTTGTACTTATGGATAATTCGGGGTATTATCCCTTGTATTGGAGCCCTAGATAATTGTATTATTTATTTGATGTAATAAAATGAATATTGGGTTTTTTTTACATATTTTTACTATTTTTTGTAAACGTTTGTCTATATTTGTGCACATATAATTTACTGTTATTTATATTTCATTGTGAAAATTAGCTTTGTTGAGATTCTTGGTTTGGTTACGTCAAATATTTTTAGATTCTATCCTAGACACTAGGTTCATGGGAATTAAACATGGTATTAGAGTGTGTCTAAGTTATTTTGGAAGATAGTGAATTATCAAAGTGCACAATGAAGTACAATTTAAGAGAGAGTTGGTCACATTGTAAGTGAAGGGCTCACTATATTGTCAAAGTTGTATTTTGGTCTATGGTATGAGGACATGTTGGTAGGGTTTTCAAAGTTGTAGGCATAGGTTATAGTAGTTGGGTACAATTGAGCAGGATGTTGATTGTCATCTCACGTTAGATAGTTTGGTCAGATTTAGGGATATGATCTATGTGTCGAACAATAGTAAGCTCAAGAAGCTTATCTTGAGAGAATTTCAAGCTACATGGTATCTAGGTCACTCAAGATATCATAAGATATTGACAACAATGAAGAAGCTCTACTATTGGCCAAATATGAAGAAGGAGGTGGCAATGTTTGTGGGTAGATGTTTGGATTATCAACATGTGAAAGTGGAGAGCAAGCATCTTGGTGGTCAACTACAGTCGATTGATTCCAGAGTGGAAATGAGAGGTTATTTCCATGGATTTCATTATAGTATTTTTGAGGACATATAGACAAAGTGATTCTATTATAGTTTTGGTTAACAAGTTGAAAAAGGTAGCACACTTCATTTCAGTGAAGTTTACTTATTCAGCTAGTGATGTAGCATAGGTTTTCATTAGGGGGGTAATGGGGTTGCATGGTCTTCTGAAGAAGATCGTGTTAGACAAAGATTCTAAGCTCACTTCTAGGTTTTGGAATGAGTTATTTGTAGGTTTTGGTATAGAGATGGATTTCACTATAACTTATCATCTATAGACAGATGGGCATACAGAATGGGTCAATAGTATTTTAGAGAAAATGTCAAATATGTGTGTTATGCACCAGTAGTGGAATAGGGAATATTATCTACCACTGGTTGAGTTTTCCTACAATAATGGGTATCAGGAGTCACCAGGATGAGTCTATTTGAGGAACTCTGTAGGAAAAGTTGTAATACTCTCGTCAGTTCGAGTGGTCCAATGAACATGGTCTTTATTGGACTAAACATGTTGGCCGAGATGGAACATGAAATGCAGGTGATCAAAAAGAATCTAAAGGTAGCACAAGATAGACATAAGCATTATGCATATCAACACAAGGAATTTAAGGAGTTTTAGGTTGGGGAGCATGTGTACTTCTGCATTAATTCCAATAATATATCCTTGAGGATTTGTTCATGTGCGGAGTTGTCACCTCAACATTTTGAGCCTTTCTAGATACTTGAGAGGATTGGATCAGTGGCCTACAGACATGCACTACCTCTGATAGTAAAATTTCATGATGTTTTCAATGTTTCATTGCTTAAAATATATGTAAGGGATGTTGATGATGTTATTGATTGGTCTATATTGGAGGTGGAGCCAGAAGGATAATTCCATCCAAAACCTCAGTGCATATTGCAACAAAAGATGATCATACTTCGGAATTGAGAAATCAAACAAGTTAAAGTTCAGTAGAAGCACTTTGGGCCTAAGGAAGCTACATGGGATATGGTTAATCAGATGTGGGCTATGTATCCCTCATTATTTTCTAGCGAAGGTAAATAAGTTTTCGTATATGTACATATTTATGTATGTTTTTTTATTGCAAATACCACAATGATTTATGTTATAAAGTTCCAATAAGCAGTACGATTGCTATGTTATCATCTTTGTCATGTCGGTTTTATTTTTTAGGGTTGATATTGTAAATACTACATCGAGATAAGTTATAATGTTGCATGGGAAGTATGTTTTGGCTTTCAATGGTCTTTCTGGTTGTAGGCATCATAGAACACCGAAGATGGTGTTCCCTTAAAGGTGAGGGGTCTCTCACAGCCCTAGGTTAAAAGTTCATGTAATAAAGTTAATAAAGAAAAACAAGACAAAGGTCATAAGAAATATATTTCAGGATGAATGTTTGGAAAACATGCTAGAGGATGTTCATTTGGTTTATTATGGCTAAAGGAAATTGGTAAAGGCAATGGAAAAGGCTTTGGAATGGTAAGAGGCATCATTTTATTTATGAAAATAAAGGAAATGAGGAGAAAAGGAAAGTGAAAGGTCATAGGTTGCATGTGAGGAAGAAATTGAAGGAAAATTGAAGAAAATAGAGGCCTCATTAAGAAAAATTCTTATGCGGATCAATTCATAGTTTTTTCACTCTAAGCTTTTGTCGATCCAAGCTTTTGTTAGTCTAATATTTTGCCAGTTCATTTTTGGAGCTCTCTCTCTATATTATCTCTACTCTTTCATACTCTTGCACACTTAAAGAAGTCTTATAGAAATCTAGAATTGGAGAAAGGAAGGCAAAGGAGGAAAAAGAGGCAAAGGGAAGCAAATATCAAGCAAGGAATTTTGGATCAAGGGGTTACAGTGGAACGACTTGAAAGTATCAAGTTGCATGTATGATTTCCTTGATATTTTTGGAATGAATATTACATGCATTTGTGCATTTGGTTCTCTTTCTCGCATTGGCATTGGTTTTTCGAGGGATGACAGTGATTTCAACATTCCCTTTCTATTTCTAGATAGCCATGGTGTGATGGGGTTATTTTAATTGGTTGAGATGGATTTCTGGATGGTTTTGGAACTGGGTGAGGTGGTCTTAGGAAAATTCCCAAAGACTTAAGAATCACCTGAATAATGGTGGGATACATAGTAAATCTTGAGTTTGGAGACGAGAAACTTCCTCAAGGTATTGGTGAAGAAATCTAGAGGCATCTAAGTCTTTTTTAGGCCTACTATTCCCTTAAATAGTTTTGGCGGGATTGCGGTAAGTCTTGGTTGTGTGTTTCCTTGTTTGGGCCTAGGAATCCCTTGACAAATAATGGAATGATACATGATAAAGCTTGGTTGTATAGATGAGGGTTTCAGGCCTAGGAATCCCTATTGGAAATAATGATAACACTGAGAGGGGGGTGAATCAGTATTAAGGATAATTTTAACTTCTTTATTCCAATTTACTTTTCTTATTTAGCTTGGCACCTGTCCATAGAACCAACATAAATATGTAATATGGAAGCAACATTAACTCAACACATAAGCATACAAACCATAAGCATCATACACATTAGACACAAGGCTTTTCACATGGAAACCCTTTCGGGGAAAAACCACAAAGCGTGTTGTGTTATTGTTGTAAAGAGGAGCACCTACTCTATTGCATCAATTTTTTTTGTGAGCACACACTCATAGGAAGAACCAACTCCCTTTGATTATTTTCTAGCACCGACTAGCAGGAAGCACCAAATCCCTCTCATTGTAGACACCTGCCCATCTTACCAGAAGAAACATGTGAGGCACCCACCTCATAGATTTTTTTCAAGCACCAACTTGCAGCTCCTTGGATTTTTGCAAGCACCAACTTGCAGGAGGCACCAACCCCCATGCCTTCTCAAGCTCCACTAGAGATGGAAGTAGACGATTCCTGTATGTAGTCACCAACCCACATTAAATTAAGAATTGGATGTTATCTATAATTTGGTAGCCACTTTTCCTGATAAAAACTTTGATCTTCTGCTCACTCTGTTGCACTTTGCAACAATATACCTCCCTTTTCAACAACCCATTGACCTGCTCAACAATAGTCACTCATCACCATCTACATAGCTCTCTGATCTCTGCTCTTCATCAGCAGTCACTTAGCTCTCAACCTCTTTCTCTACACAAGCACCTTCAACCTTTCAAGCAGCATAGGAAACATCAGCCTTTACGCACAGCGAACATGCAACTTTTGCCTTGCTCACACAACTCATGGGCACTTCATCCTTATACACAGAGCGCAAAGGAAACTTCCTCCTTGCTCACAAAGCACATAGGAACCTAGGCCTTACACACAGAGTGCACATGCAACTTCCGCCTTACTCACACAACACATAGGCACTTCAGCCTTACACATAGAGCTCATAGGCAACTATCATCCTCTACACACAGAGTTCCACTCTCGGGGTCTCTTTACCTCTACATAAGTACTCTCAACCTCTATTTGTAGAGCTGGCTCTCACTTGGCCTAAACACATCAATGCACACACTCAAATATCTTTCCTCTTGGCTCTTTGGACACTATGTTGTTTTCCTCCTCTTTTCTAATTCTAGCTCTTGGGTTTTATTCCTTTCTTGTCTCACCAATCAATGTTGTCACACTATCCTCATTTAACAATGTGGATTGTACCTTGTCATGACCCTTCACTCTATTGTTTTGTTAGTCTTGGTCTCTGCCACTACATTTGCTAGAGAATGGGAACCTGCTTGTTTCTCCATACTGAGTATTAATTCTTAGTTCACCTACTTACTCAAACTAGGCACCATCCTCTTTATATGCAACTCTCCCATCTCTTAGAATCTTTGCTCAAGGTAGACTCTATTATATTTCCTCTAGCTCAAGTGTCCTTTGACATGGCTTCTCAATAGTACTCAGATATGGCTTTCCTTTATTTTGTTGTGTCTCATGTTTGTTTCTTGTCATAGTGCAGCAACAGTGATCGGCCTTGCATTCCTTCATCGCCTTCCTCCATGGAGCTCCATACTGAGAAATTAATTCTTATATGACCTCATGGTGAACTCAACATTCTTTTCCTAGGATTGTGGTCTTTTCCTTTGACCCATCGATATCTGACAATCACCGTTTACTTCTGAGACAAACTCCTCTGCTCGTATATTCAATCTTGCAGCTGTCAACCCATACGCCCTTCAATACTCCCTATATTGTTATATCGGAGCCTTTCCATCGCAACTCAAAATGTAACCTTGTTACAAAATTCTGATTGCTAACCTCCAATATCTGAGTTCCTTTTGCTTGGCCCTCATTGAATCTCCACCATAGGACCGGGTATTGTGACCAAGTGCCAACCATATAGGAGCACCCTTATTGGCCTTTTTCAATTCCAAATGCTCTGAAGTTTCGATCTTAGATTTACAAGATCCTTCTACTTGGCCCTTACCATGCACTTCTCACCATAGGTCCAAGGGTCATGACTAGTCGCTTAACATTATGGTGCTTAAGACTTTAGACTCTAGTTGAGGGCTATTCTACCTTTGTTAATGCACTGTGCCCTTGGTTTTATAAGTTTCATCTTGACCATGAACTAGTCACATATCGTAGCTCCCTTATCGATATTTTTCATTTCCAACCAGATGCCAGCAACCACAAACCTCCAAGCACTGATTATTGATGACCCTTTGTGTTTAGCCCTAGCCCTGGGTTCTTTAACTCTTCATGACCACATGCCAACCCTTATATCAGATCCCCATAATCAGAGTTTTCCAATTGTGACCAATGTGCCAACAACCAAAAACCTCCAATCACCAATCATTGATGTGACGTCCTCACTACCACATGGAACTCCCTGAGTGGTGACACATGTCACATAGATATGGCCCATTAGGCCACCCAAAATGGTCGAATATGAGTACCATGTGTCCTTCCATACCTTCATGATTTGAGCTGGATCATTATATTGTTTTTCATCCATCATGATGCATTTAGACTCGCAAAAGTGGTGGAATAAGCTCATGAGACCGTTTTTACCGGCGGGAGCCAATTTGGCAAAACAGGGTCTAAAACCTTCCGGGAGAATTTTGAGGCATCAAATGATGTTTTTTGGTGGTAAAATTTTGCATCTCAAGTGTCAGACCTATTCATTCTATTCTACACACAAAGAGCTTTCCAATGACGCAAGAATCACGTCAATCATAGTCTGTATGCAAAATTTATGCCACTCAGAAGTTGACGTTCATATTTTCACACTTATAGTTCTTGAGGATGTTGCATCAGCCTCCATTATTCATGGAAAATGGGCTAGCCACGTTTTTGTAATGTAAAATAATCTAGAAGAGTATATTTTGTAACTCTAGTTAAGAGTTTGTGTAGTCAAACTTAAACACTAGTAGGCTATTGGGTTGTTTTATAACCAAGCCAATAGGAGGAAGATAAATTCCATTCTTTTGAGAGAATTTTGTTCCATAGTTGAGAAAATAGAGTTAGGAGAGATAGGAGGTAGAGCACCCGGAGAGGATGTGTACAGTGTAGTAGCCCACGGGCCAGACACATTACTTCTTTGTATCTGTAACCATATTTTCAGACAAAGAAAGAGAGCGAAGCGGCCTCACCTTTCAGCTGGGTTTTCTCCTAAAAGGGTTTCCCATCGAGAATATCTTGTGTATTATGTGTGTGTGAGATTATTTTTTCATTCTATACTTCTCCCCTCGATTTACTTTTACATGCATGCGCTAGTTACAGTTAATTTTACAAATCTAGAAATTAAAAAATTGTAATAGTGTAAAATCTCATATTTTTAATATAATATTATTAGATCTATTATGATGAACTATCCAGTGGAATATCCACGATAGTTTACATGTCATTTTGTATCATAGAAGGTTTCTTTGGGTATTTTATGGATATTGCATAGATCTATATCAATGAGGCCAAAAATCATAAAACCCTAATCATGGGCAACGAATATGTAAACAAACCTCGTGATCGGGCAGAGTGTTACTGGGAATAGTGTCCACTCGGAGCTACTATTCCCACTAAGACAGGTAGCTATCTTAGAAATAAAGAAGTAAAGTCTACTTTCGTTTTCCTTTATATAAATAGATAAGAGTGGAACAAAGGAGACCAACCTTAGTCTTGTGCTTGGTTTCCTTGTTTGATTCCTCTCCTTCTTGATAGATCTTTGTCGCTTCTTCTTCATCTGCCCAACTTCAAAGAGAACCTGTGGAATCAAAGAAACATACTACTATCGAAGAACAAAGATCTATATTCATAAATAACACAGGACCAGATATGTGTTAACCATACAAATGCATATATGAGTAAACATACAAGAATATGGAGAAAAACTTGAATAGCTTTATTATGATCAAGAATAGCAAGAGGATTACAACCATATGTTCTGACCCAACATCATCATCTAGCAAGAAAGTCCTTCACCTCAAGTAAAGCTTAGATCACCCAACACTATGAAGTTTCTCCAGAAAACCAACAACACTTCTCTACAAGATGCAAAATTCCAGCCTCCAGATCTCTGTGATGAGGGATCCATATATAGATGATTTTAGGGGGGTGAGTCATCTTCTGGGGTCTTGATTAGTGTCCT
>APFE030540711.1:9734-24568 GCA_000404065.3 Pinus taeda | reverse complement strand
ATTATACAAGGAGCTCATCCAAACACAAGAAAAGCTGCAGGAATCAGAAGCCACATTGGAAGCAGCATTGCAGTAGAAGGAGGCAGGGCAATCCTCACAGCCACCTCCAGGAACAATAAATCTTGAGGAAACCCCTCAAGACACTGCCCCTCCCAGCCAACAAGTGCAGCAAGAAGCTCCAACTACCACAACACCAACAACAGAGCAGGCTGAAAGCCTGGACATGCAGAAGTTGAGGAAAGAAATACAGGTACTGGAGTCCCAGATGTCTGAGCTAAGCCAAGCCCAGGACAGCCTGGCAAAAATAAATGAGAAATATGACAAATCAAATAAAAATGTGGCTGAGAGGGAAAGGGAGGTAAAGGCCCTGAAAAAGAGGATTGCTTAGCTAGAAAAAGAGCTCACATTGGATAAAGTCACAGCAGAGCTCAAAAGGTTCATTTGGACCACCATTGGCTAGTCAATAACAAACCAGTGGGAATATATTGAGGCCTTATATGAGCAAGTGGCACTCATTGGCAGAGCACGAAAGGAAATGCAGAGGGCAAGGGCATCTCTAGGCAATATGCCTGAGATTGCCCCCAAGATGATAGAAGTGTTGAAGTACAGAACAAGTTCCCAGCTGGTAAGAATGGGGATTGGAAACAGGACTAAGACTATCTCCTTAATCAGAAGAGTCCTGACAATGAGAAACCTGATTCAGACCCTGGATAGAAGAATCCAGGATATGCAAGCTGATATCAAAAAATTTCAGAATAGGTTTATGGCCTTGCAGGATAGGGGGCTCCCCAGCCTATTAGATCCTTCAGGAAAATTACTCTCCCATGAGAAATATGTTAAGAGAGTAAGCAATTTTGCAGCAACACAGATTGCAGAGGCACCTGGTACATCTTCAGAAGCAGGCCCAGTAACAGGGCAAATTCTTTTTGATAGAGTAGATAATTTATTTTTTATTAGAAATGAAATTGCACATTTATTTGACGAGCCCCCTCACTTTTATAAATATACAGAGGCTGATGAGATGATGGGGTCAATTTTGAAACATCAGTTGCCTTCATCAGATACATGGGAGGAATTGATAAGATTACTGTTGAACCAAAGTCAGTAATCGCGGTTTTTTCTTCAACAAACGATTTGAATCTCATACACAGTAGGACAAAGACACATCAACAGGTATGAAGACAGAGGCTGAGCCAACTCAGCACAGGTACTCGGCCACAACAGCAGCATCAGCAGTCACAGGTGACAGGGCCAGGAGGACACAGGAAATAAAATCTTCACAGACACGTCATTCAGCAGTTATGTTAAAGCCGCTCAACCGACTCCGTGAGCCCCAAAGGTCAAAATTGCTCTGACAGGAGTTAAGAGCCTTTATAACTCATTTAAGATTGTAATAACTTCTCATCTGCAAGCCCTGTACAAGTAAAAGAAGATATTTTCCCTCTCAGATGACTCAATGCCTGAGATATTTTGTAATAGACTTCTATATATTTCCCCTTGCATTTGTTAGCAGCGGTTGGACTACGGATGTAAGAAATCTCTTGATATCTATTCTGTAGTTCTTTTATTTGTAAATCTTCAGACAACTAATACAAAGGATGATGGGATTTCCAAAGCATTGTGTCTCTTGATGTCTTGCTGGTGTGTGGCTGAAAGTTGCAGGATTCCTGTGTATTCCATGGCTCAATAAGTTTTCTTGTTACTCACTGTTATATGTTTGTTATACTTTCATATGTCATTCATGTTTTTCCATATATCAAATATCTAAATGGCAAGGAAGAAGAATAGTCTCAGGATTTAATCATTGATCACCCTGAGCTCAATCTAAGCTATTCCAAATGTTTTCTTTAGTTATGGTAACGAAAGAGTAATTCTTAAATGCTATCTTTCACACTATATCATCACAGTAATCTATTGTTTTAGGAATTCAAGTAATGCTCCTAAGTAATAGATTTCTTTCCCACATCCTAGCTCAGTGAAGAATTCTTAAATGCTCTTTACTAGTTGATTTTCATCTCACCTTCACAATTTACAATTTGTTTTATGAAATACATACAGGCCCTGTAACTCCATCTGCACTTAAGCCAGGATCTCAAGGAAACAACAGCTACAGACCCCATTGCCCAATGGATTAGTTTCACCTACAGGGAGCACTCCAAAACTATCAGAAGCATCCTCCCAACCAAACACAAAAAACAATCAAACATTTACTTCATACCTAGCCTAAAAACTCCATTAAACAGTGACAAACCTTACAGAGAGAGCCCTCTCTGATTACAGCTGGGCTAGAAGCTGTAATCCAAAGATTGGTTAGTAGTTACCCTGGCCGTATTCCCTTGGGAGTCATAGGGAACAACCTGGGTGTTAACACCCTGCAAAAACAACAATTCCAAGGAATGCAGCAGTATATGGACAAAGATTTACATAAAAATCATCTTTATGTCATATAAGAAAGGAGTTAGTTATAAGCTTTTAGACATCCATTCATACATGAAACTCAAATATGAACATCATTAACATTAAGAAAGAAGTGTATCGGGAACAAGACGTGTTTCTTTATTAGACAAATAGAATAGTACGAAAAAGAGCAATATCACCTGAACCACTTCTGCAGGCTCAAAGCTCAACCTCCTTCTGGATCCATCCCGCCTCAAGCCTCTAGTAGGTCTCCTTTCCAATACTCACTCCAAGATGTCATAACTAAGGTGTGACATCTTAATCAGAAGGAAACAAGGGTTTCTGTTCAAAATGGGGGAAGTGCAGAAGGCACAAGGGTCTTCTCAGACCTGATCAGGGGGAAATCTCAGTTTAATAACCTTCCTCTATATTCTCTCCTCCTTTGGGCCTTCCCTTTGATGTCTTTTTATACCAATTTCCAGTATTTTTTTAGTTAGGAATTGGTTGGGACACAGTTGAGGCCACGGGCACTAACAGGTGATCAGCAGGTAAAACCCGCAATCTCCGCCCGAAAATATAAGGAGTTTTTATTTTTTTAAGTGTTTTAATACATATACGCGGGTTGGGTATGTATGAACCCGCGTATACACGCGTTTAACTCAGGGCAATGTCGCGTACAGGGAATAAAACACTGTTTTTTAGATTTTGGACCAGGTCTGGAAGGAGGGGTTTTCCTAGGCCATGGGTGTAGCATCACAAACCATAATGGTGAGATTTGGAGCTATAACACTATCTTCGAAGGAGAGCAGCATGCAAGGGACAACTAACTAACATTAGTACAGTTGTATGGTACTTAGCAGCAAATACACCAAGCATGCCATGTTACAACTAGCATGCAAGGGACAACTAGCATGCAACAACAAGCATGCTAAGGAAAACAAGCATGCTGGGGACAACAAGCAAGCAAGGGACAACAAACAAGCAAGATGCAACCAAAACATAGGTTAGTATGGAAACATGGTGGAAGAATGACACATAATGCAATACAGTGATGGGTACAGTCATGATTAATGAAGCGTGATGATATGCACATAGTGATGATGGGTGCAACATGGTGCAACACAATGAGGTGCAGCATAATGATGAAATGCAGCACAATGACAGGTGAAGGAGTCACCTTGGAGAATCAGTTGAAGCATCATATCTTCAACATTCTCATGTATCATCTTCTTAGAGATGATCTATTCTCCTATCTAAATAAGGAAAAGTGTTGACTTCTGTTGTAAACATACTATCTCTCTCTCTCTCACTGTTGAACTATTGAAGAATATATAAGAAGAATTGATTAAGGGATTTCCTAGATTGGGGTTTGTCCCTAGCTAGAGCCACATCTTGTGTCATCTTGTCTTGGCTTGTCTTATGTGATTTATGTTTATGTTCTATCTGCAATTTACTTTAATGTTGATGTGATTGCTAATCTAGAAAAGATATTGAGCTAACTATGAAAATTGAAATAAATTGCTCTAAGCATACAACATACCAAAAATTAACATGGTATCAGAGCTAAGGGGAAGGCAATGCCTAAGCAAGATTGAAAGAGTAATCAGCGAAGATAGTTGGTAAAAAAAAAGGATCAATGGATTCCTCATACCTCTTCAAATTCACCAAGGGTTAAGTCAAAGCAAATAATATTATCAGAATGGATTGGTGCCACGAATCTTCTGAGATATCTTTGGGGTACAATATCTCATGGGTTGAGATACACTGCCAGAAAAAAGAAGATGCATGATTATTCGAATGCTGACTGAGTAGGCAATGTGGAGGATCACTAGAGCACTTCTCAACGCTCATTATCTTTGGATTTTTCTTCGATATCATGGATGAGCAGGAAGCATAAGTCAGTTGCTATAAGCATCGTCAAGACTGAACACATAGCTACGAGTATGATCTCGTGTGAAGCTACATGGTTGCAAAATCTCTTAAGTGAGCTGTTTGTACACATGATGAATACCACTATGATTATTTGTGACAACCAGAGGGGGGATTCAATTATTGAGGAATATCGTATTCGATGATTGCTCCAACAGATAGACATCAGATATTGCCTTATCTGGGATATGGTAAGTCGATGAGCAAGGAGGCTCCATCGCATTAAGACTAATGTATAGGTCGTAGACATTTTGTCAAAGACCCGGGGAAAGGTCAAATCTGTGACTTTCCCGAACGACATGGAGTCGTTGAGAGACCTTCTTATAAGGGTCTTGCATGCTGAATGCATTGAGCTCTAGGAGTTCTAGGGGGTTTGGGGTACTTACTGGAGCAACATATGACCATAGGGTGACTCACCCTCCCGTGGTGGTGCACTATGTACAGGATGATAGGTTAAACCTTCCCCTATGATACCTTGTGGAAACTGTGAAACAAGATGATTAGTTCTCCTGTGGGTCGGGATGATTAGTTCTCTTGTAGCAACTATGGAATAGGATGATTAATTCTCCTATGGTCTGGGATGATTAGTTCTCCCATGGTAACTATGGGGCAGGATGATTCTTTCTCCTGTGGATAGTATAATTAGCTCTCCTGTCGAGGCATCCTACTCATGCAGTTTGGGACTCATGAGAATGACCTCTCATCTGATCAATGAGAAGGGAAGTGGGGTTAGGAACCATAGTAGTATTATCGATGGATGTATCAATGTATCTACTGTACTTCCTATGCTAGGATAACCTCCATTGATCTGGGATCAACGAAACTAACTTCGAGTAAATAGAGAATGGTATGAGACATTCTCGATCAATTCTTGTTCTTCATGGTTCAACAAAGAAAACCAAAGCTCAACAACGCAGAGCAGTGCAGGGCACTGATGACAGAGATAGTACAGTCAGACATATGGATAAGCGGATGGAGTTCTCCCTAGTTGAGAAGGAGTGTTAAAATTGGGAACTAGGGCCAAATTCCATGTGGGTCATCTTATTAATGGAAGATGATATTTTTATTGGATCCCTCTCATCGAGAGGTGTAGGATTGATCTAAATATCATTCGATTTTGATAACTATTCATGCAGATATGAATTTATTTGTGTTATGGGACAATTCGTCAAGGTTGGCCAACAACCAAATAAACCCCACTTGTACTCAATGCATTAGTATAAAGAGAGGTGGCCTTCAAATAATTTAAGCATGCTTGGGATCTCTTCCTCTCTACTTGTATTTGTGTTTTAGTAGGAGGAGAGATCCTAAGGGATAACGCTACCCTAATCTAGAGGGCAGAAGTCGGAATTTCCAAAACTGCTGGGAATAGCTAAAATTTCTGGAATTGCCAGAACTGTTGGGAACAACTGGAAACAGAACTTCCGGGAATAGCCAAAACTGCAGGGAAAATCCATAACTATCAGAATTGCCAGAACTACTAGGAATAGCTCGAACTACTGGGAACCGCTGGAATAGCCAGGAAAGATGACGTAGAGGGAAAAATCCAGAACTGCCGAGAATATAAAGAATTACCAGAACTTCTAGGAATTGTAGGAATTTTCGGAATTGGCAAGAACTTTTAGAACTATTAGGAAAAGTGGGAATTGATGAGAAAAGCTAGAACTGCTGGAACTACCGGGAATAGTCAGAATTGTTGAAACTGCCAGGAATAGCTAGAATTGTCAGAATTTCTGGAAAAAGTGGGAAAGCTGACATAGAGGACAAAAGTTGGAGATACCAAGAACATCTAAAACTACCAGAACTGTCTGGAATAACTGGAACTGTACAGAACTTCCGAAACAACTAGAGTATTTGTCTCCGAAGGAGAGTAGCATGCAAGGGACAACTAACTAACATTGGGAGAGTTGTATGGTACTTAGCAGTAAATACACCAAGCATGCAATGTTACATCTAGCATGAAAGGGATGGCTAGCATGCAACAACAAGCATGCTAAGGAAAACAGGTATGATATGGACAACAAGCAAGCAAGGGACAACAAGAAAGCAAGTTGCAGCCAACACATAGGTCAGTATGGTAACATGGCGCAGCAATGGGACATAATGCAATATAGTGATGGGTATAAACATGATTAATGAAGTGTGATGAGATGCAACATAGTGATGATGGGTGCAGCATGGTGCAACACAGTGAGGTGTAATATGATGACGAAATGCAACGCAATGATAGGTGAAGGAGTCACCTTGGAGAATCAGTTGAAGCAGCATGTGTTCAACTGATCTCATGTATCATCTTCTTAGAGATGATCTATGCTCTTATCTAGATAAGTCAAAGAGTTGACTTCTATTGTAAATTTACTATCTCTCTCTCTCGTTGAACTATTGAAGAACATATAAGAAGATTTGATCAAGGGTTTCCCCATATTGGGGTTTGTCCCTAGCTAACACCACATCTTGTGTCCTCTTGTCTTGTCTTGTCTTCTATGATTTATGTTTGTGTTTTATCTGTAGTTTACTTTGATGATGATGTGATTGCTAATTTGGAAAAGGTATTGAGCTAACTGTGAAAACTGAAATAAATTGCTCTAAGCATAGAAAATACCTAAAATTAACATTTATTCATGCAAGTCCACATGTAAGAAGGTAGATTTAACATCCATCTGATGGAATTTCCATTTAAAAGAGGTAGCAAGGGAAAGAAAAAGGCAGATAGAGTTCATTTTGGCAATAGGGGAGTATGTTTCAGTATATTCAATGCCTTCAACTTGTGAAATTCCCTTAGCAACAAACGAGCTTTATGTTTATGAAATTTTCCATCTCATCCAAATTTGGTTTTGTAAACCCATTTACATATAACATGTTTTCTTCCCTTTGGAAGAGGGATAGGATCCCATGTATCATTTGCCAATAATGAATGATATTATTCATTCATAGATGTGTTCCAATCTAGATGACCTGAATCTTCTCCAAAGGTGTCAGGATCAGAATTCGTTGAAGCTTGAGCCAGTAAAGAAGAGGCTCTATCGAACTGAGAATGTGTATGTCATTGATCTGTAGGATTACCCGCAAGAGAACCTGCTGCATATCGAGTAGCACAGACCCATTTTTGAAACTGAGGAGATAAAGGATGATCCTAAGAAGGTGGGGGAGGATTGTCATCCTCATTGTCATCATCTGAAGAAGAAATATTTTCAGAAGTAGAAGGGATAGAGAGAGGTGGCACATCTGTAGAACTAGGCTCGTAGGCTGATATATTTTTAGAAAACTTTAGATCTCTTCTAATGATAACATTTTTGGACTTAGGTGAAATATGTCTATATCCTTTGACATCTTAAGCATATCCAACAAAAATACATTTTTCACTCTTAGGCTCTAAAGCTTTATGTTCCTCATCTGGAATATGGGCCCATGCTTCACTTCCAAAAACATGAAAGTGACTTACGTCTGGTTTAATTGAGCTCCATGCTTATTTTGGAGTGATATTCTTTAAAACATTAGTAGCAGTGTGATTTACTATGTAATTTTCACAGTTAATTGCTTCTGCCCAAAAATTAATACTAAGTCCTTTAGATTGAAGCATACAATTAGCCATTTCCTTTAAGGTATAATTCTTCCTTTTAGCTACACCATTTTGTTTTGGAGTATATGGAAGAATATGTTACATTTTAATTCCATGCTTAATGAAAAAGTTGATGAATTTGTTGTTAACATATTCTCTGCCATTATCAGATCTTAGCTTAAGAATTTGATATCTAGATTGTTTCTCAGTAAAGGCCTTAAAGGCCAAGAACATCTTAAATACTTCACTCTTGAGTTTTAAGAAGTATACCCAAGTGCATCTAGAGAAGTCATCAATGAAAGTTAAGAAATACTTGTAGCCATAGAATGAAACAATTGGAAGTGGACCACATAAATCACTATGCACTAGCTGTAAAGGGCTGAAGCGTGCCAAGAGGCATGTTTTTCAAAACTATCTCAATGATGTTTTCTAAGTACAAATCGAAACAAACACCATTTCTGCAAGATACCATAAGAAAACCTGTCACCATATTTACTTTACATAGATTCTGAAGGGAGCAATAGTTTAAGTGACCAAATCGCTCATGCCAAAGTTTGCTCACTTCATCATTATGAGAAAAAAATACTGAGGGAGGGTTTGATGACCCAAAGTTGTTAAAATTATACAACCTTGTAGAATCATAAACAATTCTAGTAGCTAAAAGCTGTCTAGGATCTCTTAGGTCCTTAATAATAAAATCGTGAGATGAAAATTCAACAATTTTACCTTCACCTAAATCAGTTATCGATATACAGGTAGAAGGTTGCAAGATAAGGTTGGAACACATAATAAATCATTAAATTGACCATTGTCTATATGAATATTTCCAGTCCCTACAACACTAAGAGATCTATCATCATGAACGTATATCTTTTTGGTGTTATAATCGTTTAAAGAAGAAAACATGGCTTTGTTTTTAGCCATGTGATAAGAAGCTCTAGAATCAATGAGCTACTCATGAGAATGAGAAGAAAAAGATACATTAAGTGTATAACCAGACCGAGATGCTTGAAAACCACATGCAGAAAGTGTTATCCCTGGAGATGAAGTTGAAGTTGAAGAATGATCCAAATGGATGTTGTGCTTCTTCATTGCTACCTCTAAGGCTTCCATCTTCTTAAAGCATTTGGATTCTATGTGGACATCTCAAATAGAAAAGTGGCAATGTCTATCAATCTTATTCGCTTTGTTTTTATTTTCCTTATCATTTTGTTGAAATGATTTTTCATTTTGAGTCTGAAATTGCTTAGGACCATTGTTTGGTTTAGGACCATTACTTTTAGGTTACATCTTCTTAGGATTCTTTGAATTTTGTTGTTGTTGGGTGGGAAAGGCTTTCTTAGAAGAGTTTCCAAGATTAAGAAAAACAAGTTGTAAGATTTTTTCTTGTTCGCTTATGATAAAATGCCACTCAGGGTAGAAGTGGAGGATATTTATTTTATCACGGGCCTTTCTCGAAGGGGAGAGGTAGTACACTCCCGGGGCAGGACATGGAGCAGTCTCACCATAGAGGACTACCTACAGATATACTGACCAGGACATCCCAAGAAGGCTGGGAGCCAGATTTCTATTGCACATGTGGCGAGTTTATCACAGAGGATAATCTTGTTCACCATAGCTCGAGTGAACGGATCATCCTCTCTACATCAGGCATCACAGCTCACCATGAGCGTGGCAGTTGATTTTCTCACTACTGTGTTCAACTGGTGTACTCCTCTTCTGACTAGCATGAAGAGCCAGCTCACTTCTATCAAGAGGGGACAGACCGAGAACTTTGGCTACAGGACTATCTTGTGCACTTTCTTCTTCGAGAGGATTCCCACACTTCGCCCCAGTGTAGCAGTTTCTATCAGCACCACACGCGATCCACGCATGGGCCGGTGGGCTGATCTAATGAAACTTCTAGGGGGTGGGGAGGTCCCAAGGACTGATTTCGATGATGATTTCTTCACCTGGTGGGATCAGCAGATCATCGTTGTTGATGACTACCCCTATGCTAGGCTAGATTTCCGAGGAGATCCTGACCTAGCATTACCGCCGAACACAGTGTGGGGCGAGATCGGAAAGAATTTTTTGATTTTATGATTTTTTTAGATTTTTCAAAGATAATGATGCATTTTGAAAAATA
Organism: Pinus taeda; assembly: GCA_000404065.3. Taxonomy (NCBI): domain Eukaryota; kingdom Viridiplantae; phylum Streptophyta; class Pinopsida; order Pinales; family Pinaceae; genus Pinus; species Pinus taeda. The sequence continues at coordinate 14,555 of APFE030540711.1, read as the reverse complement.
TTTTTTGATGAGATTCAAATGACTAATATAATGATCATGATCTAGATATTGGGCCAGTATGGGCAGATGGATTCCCACAGCACAGACGGCGTGGCCGAGGAGCCGAAGAGGCAGCTGCCGAGACGGAACGAACTCTACACAACGTCCAGCGACACTTGACGAGACTGGGCTGTCGAGTACCGATGGATGCTATAGAGGACCTTCTTGAGGATATGCAGCGTGATGTGGTTGGCATGCCACGTGACTGGGTTCGCACTTTTTGGCATGTAGCCAATGCGATAGTTACCTACTTGGCTGCTCATCCTGAGCCGGGGCACTAGATATGCCAGACATGATTATGGGCATTTGAGTCCCAATTTTGTATATTTTTGGACAACATATGTACACTCGAGATGCTTTATGATGATATATATATATATATACAGTTTGACTTTTTGATGCTTGATTTTATTATGATGAATGATTGGTGTGCCAGTCTAATGCTTGATTAGTGATAGAATCAGCTAACCAATTATGAGATCCTGGAATGTGAAAATAATTAATATAAACAAATGAACTTTGCAACAACTTCACCCTTAAATAGTGGTGATATAAACATGGATCCCTTACCCGATAAATGTTGTTTAATTGTGACACTATCAATTGAGAATCGAAATAAACTACCAACGAGTCGATCTCGTCAGAGATTGCCTCGGATAGTAAATTAATAACAGTGGTATACTCAGCCATATTATTTGAAGCAGGACCAATGCATACGCCTCTTGATACCATCAATTGACCATTTGGATAATAGAGTACCCATGCTGCGGAAGCGAGACTCCGAGTGTGCCGACTAGCACCATCTACGAACCCAAAATAGACCAAATCATCCATAAACACCTATAACAACAGACCAAAAAGTGCTGATATCACAAAACTCTCGATGATATATGTACAAATATACATAATATACAAAGAATCCATTTCCTAACTCCTACTCAAGCAAAGTACTTCTTTAGGTAGAGCCCGTTTCGGGGCTCCACTAGCTTGTTTCCCTCAAAATCGGTTAACTCATACGACCCTTTTTCTAAAACTCGTTTAATAATGAGAGGACCGTACCACATAGGCTTAAAATTGCCTACCCCCAAGGTGTCTTTATCTTGGTCATAGACCAAGACAAGGTCACCTTTAGAAAATACTCGAGGATGGACAGACTTATCATACTGCGTTTTGACCCTTTTCTTATGAGCCTCATTCATCGTGGCAGCATCTCGACGCTGCTCATTGAGATGTTCCAAGTGAAGGAGGCGCTCTTCAAGACTTGAAGACTCTAGAAGAAGTTCTACATCTAACTTAAGAGATGGAATTTCACATTCAATCGGAAAGATAGATGCCATCTTGTAAACCAACTGAAAAGTTGTAAAACCAAAAGCAGTCTTTACGGAGGTCCGGTATGCCCAAAGAGCCGAATACAACATAACGTGCCAATTGGACCGATTTTTGTTGATTGTCTGTTGGAGTATCATATTAAGAGTTTTATTGACTGCCTCGACCTGTCCATTGGGCTGAGGATAATAAGGAGACGAGTGCTCTTGCTAGAAACCTAATTTAAGAGCCAATTCAGACATCAGTTGATTCTGGAAATGAATGCCATGATTAGTGACAATCTCTCTCGGGACACCGAATCTTGAGATAACCTGATTGGAAAGAAACAAGTTGTCGTGTCACTATCATTTTTATAAGTGGTCATAGCCTCGGCCCACTTCGTAAAGTAGTCTACAACCACAATAATATACTTGTGATTCGCCGCTGAAGGCGGATTACAAGTTGTAAAATCAATACCCAACTTAGTAAAAGGACTGAAGGTGACAATGGGAAAAAGAGGAGCTGGATGAGCATGCATCCTGCGAGTAAATATTTGATAGGGGTGACAACGTTTGACCGCTTCCACATAGTCTTTAAAGAGTGAAGGCCAAAAATAGCCAGCACGTAAGATGCGCTGGGCTGTAGCAAGCCCCGATAGATGACCACCACAAGCTCCACTGTGGCAATCATTGAGCACTGACTCTGCTTCCTCCAAGGTTAAACAACGCCAAAGGATTGAATCAACCCCTCGACGGTATAAGGTATCACCAATGATAACATAATTTTTAGCTAGGTGACGTAATTTACGACGTTCATCCTTGGAGAAAGTAGAGGGAAACTTCGAAGTCTGGAGATAGACAATGATATCTCCATACAAAGGGTTGAGTGAAGAGATGAGAAATAAATGTTCATCGGGAAAACTTTCCTCATAAACAGTATCCTCTCCACAACGCAGCTCAGAAACTAGCTCAGCGAAAACCATGAATATTTTAGACTTGGTTGACAAGAACTCGAGATCAAATTCTTGCAAGATGACTATCCATCTATTATATTTGCCCCCAGTCACTCGCTTATTGAGGACAAATTGAAATGGATTGACCGCCGCTAGGACAAAAGTTTTACGTAGCAAGATATAATATAATGACAGAGCCGCTGGACAGCATGGACAGCTAGCTGCCAAGGCCAACTTCTCAACCAGAGAATAGTGAAGTTCAGGACCTATTAAGCCTCAGCTCAAATAATAAATCACATGCTCGATGAGATCATCATCCTCCTGAATGAGAACCATACCAATGGTTGATTCTGCTGCAGTGAGATATAAAAGGAAGTCTCTGCCATAATCCGATGGACTCAAAAGCAGGGTAGAGACTAGTGCTTTTTTCAAAGCATCGAACGATCGTTGCACAAAGTCGTCCCATACAAATGGAACTCCTTTCCATAGCAAACACATGAACCCTTTAGTGATCTCAGCATAGTTCGCTATAAACTGCGTTAAGAAATTAGCCTTCCCTTGAAGACTCTGAAGTTGACGAATTGAGGACGGTGGAGGAAATCAAATTATTGCCTCAACCTTGAAGGGATCAACCTAAATCCATTCATTCGACACAATGAACCCTAACAATCAACCGGACATAACCGCGAAAATGCACTTGTTGGGATTCAACCAGATTTTATAAAAACGACATCGCTCGAAAACCATTTGAAGGTGACTAGGGTGATCAGTTCTCTTTCGAGAACGAGCAGCGAGATCATCCATGTATGCTTTGATGATGTGCTTGATGTCGTGGAAAGCATATGAAATGGCCCGCTGAAAGGTGGCTCCAGCATTTTTAAGACCAAAAGGCATCTTTCTATATGCAAAGGTACCCCAGGGACATATAAAGGTTGTCTTATGTTGATCTTCAGGATGGGTAGAAATTTGATTATAACGAGAGAATCCATCCATGAAGGAAAAAATCTCATTACCTGCACACTCGTCGATAATCTGATCAATGAACGGCATGGGGTAATTATCTTTGGGACAAGCCTTGTTTAGGTCCCTAAAATCGATGCATACTCGGATTGTTCCTTGCTTTTTATTTACAGGGACTGGATTAGAAACCCAATCAGTAAGAGGAACACGGTATATAAAACCTACCTTTACCAGCTTCTCCACTTTCGCTTTGATAGCTGCTGCTTTCCTAGGGTTGACCGGCTGAAGCCTCTAACAAACTGGTTTGGCATTTTCATACATCTTGATCTCATGTTGAACTATAGATGGGTCAATGCCAGGCATTTCTTCATAAGACCAAGCAAATACATCCCGAAATTCCTTGAACAGGTGGGTGTAAATTTGAATTTCTTTAGGGGAACACTCAATTCCGATGAAGAGATTCTCGATCGTGTTAGGGTCCCTAGAGATGTTTATAAGTGTTGTTTTTGAAATCACCGACATATTACCTTCGACATGAACGTGTGCTGGAGCCAAAGGATTTGACACCGTACAAACATCACTAGAACAGAGCTTGGAGAATCTATATTCTACCTCTTGCAATGGAGGAAGAAAATATGAACGATGGTGTAAATCTTCCCAAGGTCGATCTATACACATCATTGCTTCAAGAATTGCTTCTTCCGAAGGTAAAACTAAATCTAAGAAGTCCAAAGCAGAGGTAGAATCGAGGCTCCAAGCTGGGGCCACATCGCCATCTAACTCCTCTTCGGAAAAAGGAGTAGAATGGTCATCTGCAGAGTTGACGATAGACTGATATCTAAGCTCAGCTGTAGACATAAGGAATGCCATTCCATTCTCTTGTCCTTCAACTAATGTGGTCATAGGTGAAGGCAAGGTCCAGGGGTCCGAAAAATAATGAGTTCAAAAGAACCCATCTCGAGAAAACTCCCTAGATGATGAAATAGCATTGATTTTTGCTATAGGAGAGGGAAACTCAAAGGTACCCATCAAAGAGGAATACATCCCTACTCCTAGATTCTCAATAGGCGGACGAGGGTTATCCAATAATGGAATAGTGGAGTCAGAAGTTGCTTTAGGGTCAACTGGAGCATAGTCTAGTTGATCTACCTTTACGATTTTCCCCTCATGAGGAAAGCAAATGACGCGAAACAGAGTCGAAATGACGGCGTCCATTTCGTACACCCAGTTTCTTCCTAGGAGGAGATTATAATCTAGGTTGGCATCAACGACTTCCACTTCTATATTAACGACCTTCCCCCCAACACATATAGGAAAGGCCGGGATAATCCCGTGCGGCCTATGAGAATGGCCATTGAATGCAGTCAAGACGGTAGGTGAAGGAACGACCGAAGGTGATCCGATAGCCTTCCAACATGACATCGACATAACGCACGTGGAAGCCCCCTCATCTATAACGGTTCAGAAAATATTAATTTTCCAGTATGTAGACTTTACTTGAAAAGCCATGTGATGAGGGAGTCGCTTTTTGACATTTAACATGTCAAAAGTGAGCACTAAAGAAT
>APFE030540707.1:51902-64987 GCA_000404065.3 Pinus taeda | reverse complement strand
GGAGAATTTGGAACTTAACACAAGAATTTAGAGGTCTAGGATAGAGACGTGTTCTGGCGTTGTTAAATGTAGGAGTTGTCCATATTTGCTGGCATTGTATCTGAGGACTGAAATCTTGTTTGATGTACAGAAGTGTATAGGACCATTCTCTAGTACATTCAGGTATATCAGAGGCACTCCACTCATGATAAAAATAAAGGAACGCTCTCATCGAACAGTTACATATTAGACAACACTACTACGAACTACACTCCCATGTACCATCGTGTATTAAATGTAGGAGTTGTCATTATTTTCCAGCGTTGTATCATGGGGGTGAAATCTCGTTCCACGTATGGAAGTGTATAGGACCATTCTCCAGGACTTTTGGGTATATCAGAGGCGCTCCATGCATGATAAGTATAAAGGAATGCTCTCATCGAACGATTATGCATTAGAGAGCACTACTACGGACTACACTCCCATGTATCGTCACGTATATTTTGGGAGTCCTCTATAGGTTGTTATCCATCCATAGGTAACCAAGTCTTCTGCCTTGTATACAGTGATAATCCGAACACAACATTTGGAGAGATTGGTTGTCATACATTAAGTCCTTAGTTTGCCAAGGTGTATATTACAGTTCATGGTTACTTGGTAAACCTTTATGCCTAGTTACCCCTTTTCTTATTTATTTTTTCTTAACTTCTAAAATCAATTAATTGACCACGGAATAATATCCTTCCTATGGCAGTACTCCTTAGTAGATCATAGGTTGAGACAAATGGAAACAATTCCTGAGTCTACCAACCAAGGAAAACTCTCTGACAGAATCCTCATCCTTTTCCTTCTTTTGGAAATGTTGGTGCTCCTTGTATGGGAACCTTGTCCCTTCTTGGATTTACTATTGGTTTTTCAGTTTGGTTATTTTCTACACCTATGGTTCTGAATGTCCATACTTCTTCTTAACCAGGCTCTCGTCCACCTGAACCATATCAACCTCCAGTTGATCTTAAAGTTGAAACTTTGCCTTCTTCGCCTGATCGATCTTCTTTATCTTCTTCTTCTTTGTCTGGTGAAAACATGCAAGTTAGTAACCAAGTGGATAAGAAGAAGAAGAAAAGGAAGATTAAGAAGAATAAAAATAATCAAGGGGGCAACCAAGTAGTCAATGCAACTAATGCAATTGATGTTGATAAAACTTCCAATAAACCTCGTAAAGTGAAATTTCCTTGCAATATTTGTAAGGGTGACCACCTTCTTCGAGAATTTCTGGTATTCCCAAGATATTAGAAATGTGGTCCATAGGTTCATATCGACCTTTTTCATCAACCTCTAGAGATCATGTTAGTGATAAACCTTCAACTAGTGACAATAAATCCCATGGGAAAAAGGGAAATTCAAATTTCCCTATAGGTTATGTGAAGGGAATCATCCTATTCACCTTTTTCCTTATATGGATGAAGCCTCTAACGTGTTGGATAACCTTACCACTTCTCAACCTCATCTTCTAACTAGTTATCGAAAACTTTCCCTTGATCCCCCCCTAGTTGATCAAGTGATTGATCAAAACTCATCTCTGGTAAATCCTCATCTCTCTAAGGTTGAATCCCATGATTTCGTTCCTGCCCAACCATTGGTCGAGAAAATGGTTGACCCTGTTCTTATTTTATTCGATCATATCCATCCTGTAGAGAGTGAAGTTCATACCGCTCAGGTTCTTTTGGTTTCTTCAGATTCCAAATAATTAGAGGTAAATCCTCTTGTTCCCATGATACAGGGGGACGATCCTCCTATTCCCATGATCCAGGGGGGCGATGCTATTATTCTTGTAACACAAGGGGGGAATTAACCCATTCTCATGGCACCCCCTCCAAGTAGTTTAGTCACTTTATTTGATTGGAGATGAGTGGAAGTGTTAGAAAATTATATATTACGGAGAAATGGAACACATAAAATATTGTAGAAATATAAACACAGAAAACGCATAAAACAAGAGAGACACAGATATATGTGGTTCACCGCCATTTCGGGCTATGTCCACCCCGAACAGCTAGTCCTTCCTTTCTATATCAGCAAAATGAAGAGACCCAACCTACAGCATCGTTGTAATACCTCCTCCTGTTTTTTCTCTCACTCTCCTCACCTCTCTGTTTCCTCGCCATAAAATAGACATACACAATCTATCACAACCTCTCAATGCCCTCATACAAAGAGAGGGTTTTCCTTCTAGGAAAAAACTCTCAAATAAACATAAGTTCTAACCGTCAGATAATCCAATCCGCCTAATGAACGACCCAGCATTGCAACTAGACAATTACATACACTATTTACAAGGCAAATTTATTACCATCTGTTTTTAGCTTAGGCGGGCTGCTGCCCCCGATCCCCCGCCGGGGGACCGCTGGCCCCCGGACCCCCGCGGGGGGCACAAGTCCCCCCCGCGTGGAGGGGTGTACAAACTTCCTAGGGTATACATCCCGCTGAAACAAAGACCTCTGAACAATCATGCTCCACACACAATAGGAAGGACATCATCTTCCTTCCTATCTACCCTTTCAGATCACAGTATAGCCTTATCATATACCCGTACTTGGCACAATCATAGATGAAGGCACATATGTTAGTATTATATATTCAACTACTTTGCAAGGTTTACATTCTCCACATCTTATGCCTGTTACCCAGAATCTGTTAGCTTTTATGAGAGGAACTACTCTACCATTAGGGATCCTTCCTAAGTTTCCTATTACGTTTTGAGGAAAACTTGTTTATCTCGATGTGATGGTTATTCAAGTCCCTTTGGATTTTAATTTACTCCTCGGTCGTGACTGTGTTTATTTCATGGGAGCTCTTGTCTCTTCTCTCTTTCATGTCATATGTTTCCCATATGAAGGAAGAATTGTGGCCATTGATCAAATTTCATTCGTTGGTCCTAATATGACTCCCAATCAACCATCTTCCCTAAATGGTCCTTGTATGCAAGTGGTATCACCCCCACCACAGGTTAGTTATGTGGCCACCTATTTCGTGCCCACGTCAACTGAAGATCTAGTCAGTGGTATAGTGAATCATGTACTAGGGGCATTGGAACCTTATGTTTCCATTAGTTCCCTTGACATTTATCCCTTCCAAAGTGTTGTTCTCCCATCTGATGAGAACCTCTTGGAAGCTATGACATCTTATAATTCGTAATCAAGGTCCCCATGAGGATAGTTCTTTCACTATGTCAACCTCATTAAAAAATGTAATAGGTGTCATGAGGATAGTTCTTTTACTACATCAACCTCTTTAAAAAATTAAATAGGTGTCATGAGGATAGTTATTTTACTATGTCAACCTCATTAAAAAATGAAATAGGTGTCATGAGGATAATTCTTTAACTATGTCAACCTCGTTAAAAAATGAAATAGGTCCCCATGAGGATAGATTTTTTTCAACCTCGTTAAGAAATGAAATAGGTGTCATGAGGATATTTCTTTTAGTATGTCAACCTCGTTAAAAAATTAAATAGGTCCCTATGAGCATTGTTATTTTCTTGTGTCAAGCTCGTTAAAAAATGAAACAAAGTGTTGAAGCACATTTCATTTTCTTGTTTCAATTTCCTTAAAAAATGAATCAAGGTTCCATGAGCATGGTTCTTTAACTTGTGTCAAGCTCATTAAAAAATGAAACAAGGTATCATGAGTATGGTTCTTTTTCTATGTCAAGCTCAATAAAAAAATGAAACAAGGTGTCATGAGCATGGTTCTTTTCCTGTGTCAAGCTCATTAAAAAATGAAACAAGTCCCCTTCCAATATAAATATTTGATTAGATCTTGTAAATTCCCAGTCGAGTCTTTCACTTGATCTCATAAATGAACCTTCATTCCATCCACCCATTAGTAACCAGTAGTTTAGTTAGGTGAATGAAATGAAGCTTAGGGGAAATGTACCTCAAATTGAGTCATTATGTTGGAGGAATGCAAACTCATCTCAAGCATAGTTTGTCTCTATTTCAAGCTTGTGTAAAAATGAAACCAAATCCAAGCATATTTTTTTCTCATGTTTCAAGCTTGTGAAAACATGAAACCATTTTCAAGTATCCTCAAGCATAGTTTCCCATTTTTCAATCATTTGTAAAAATGAAACCATTCTCACTTTACGAGATGAGCCTTGGTTTTTTCATTCCATCGTCACCATCTCTTTGGCCGATCATACACTTTCACTTGGTTGTTTTACATTTGCTTCAGGAACATCTGTGATGAGTTGGCTTATTAGCCAGCCTCTTGACCTTTACATATTTTGAGCAGTTCCATCATAACTGGAACTAGTTGCTATCCTTTTATACCACTCCTTCCTCCAAGTGGAGTCATCTTTTAGCTCTTTTTAGACTACAAAAATATGAAAATATTGTCGATTACTTGTCGTTTCGAACTTGTTAAAGTAAATTAAATGGAATCTACTCAATATAAATTTAACCCTTTTCCATACTGTGATAGATTATTGTATGAAAAATAAATAACTTGGTCACACGTGGTGAAGAGGTCCTCTTGAATATTGTTTTCTACCATTTTGGATTCGAGAGACTATCTATGAAAAAGGACCTCTACAGTTTCCTTTTTGCCTCTTTTTCAAACTCTCTAAACATGAAAAAGACGTCGAGTTACCCCTCTGTCGGACTCGTAAAAATTAAATGATGCAGGACTTGTCACCATGAAGAGACTGACCTACTCCTTCCTAAGGCTCGTTAAACTTACTAGGATGGATTCACCCAAAAGATGAACTTATAAAACAAGAATATGGTATCCTCTTCAAGCTTGTGATTAAAAATAAAGAAGTACTCGCTAGAAATAGCGGGGAAAAATGGAAGTAAACTTGTCTTGTATTCTGCATGAAAGGAAACATGGTGCTCTTGAACATGACACTCATTTTCATTTCATGTCGGGTTTGGGATATCCTAACTTATTAACTTGCACTCTTGGGTTTGGGAGATCCATTTGCCTCTCATTTTATCATTAATTATTTTCACCATGACCTCTGATCCTATGTTGAATCAAATGCTGCCAAACTTTGGAGTCATGTCACTGATATGTTCAAGAGAAGTTTTGTCTACAAATTCAAACCTCTTATCCCCAATTTGACATTATTTTTAAAAATCCTGAATCACTCTCACCAAATTTATAAAGTATTTTTTTTTTTATGTCCATGATATGGGAAACATTATGGCCCTCCTTCGACGAATCACTTCCTGTTGACTTCAGCTGATTATCCAGGAAGATGATCTAGAAACTCCCTTTCAATACCTTTGAACTTGCATGCCTCAATGGTAGGTTCTTCGTATTCGATGATAGGTTCACATCATTGGCCTTCGATCGAATGATTATGCGATTGTTCAACTTCATCTTCCTTATTAACACTAGCGGATTGTGTTGTTGTATCTTGAGAGCCATTGTCACTATTGGTGGTTTCTCCTATACCTATTGATGGTTTACATCATTGACCGGTAATCAAGTGGTTTGTACCATGTTCGACTCTGAACATTGATTCACATGGTTAGATTCATACTTTGGTTACATTGGGACAGAGATGAAGACCCTAGACTTCATCAAATAAATCTAGGCTGCTTGGAGATATTTAGTATTCATGATTGTATACACAATCCTTTCTAGTCATATGGATGCTTCCATGCCATGGATCCATACATACGATCCTTTCTAGTCAAATTTTTGCATCCATGTCATGGATCCATACACATGATCCTTCTTGGTCAGATGGTTGTACCCATGTCGTGGATTCGAGCATTGTTAAATGCCTACTCAACGATGACATATATATTGTATTATGTTTGATTTGTAGGTCTCCTAACAGTAGTTCTCCAAATTCCTTGCCTTGACTTGTAAATAACTTCATCCATCACTTCCTATTTTGACTTCATGCTTTAGACGACATCTATTATACAGTGATTTTTTGCACTCCCTATCTCATACACTAAGCTGTCAAAATTTTCCCAAAATGTCACAAATCCATAAAGTTGTCAATGAATTCTCCATGAAAAACATTGATTAGATCATACCTGGAGAAAATAAGAAGAAATGCCTTGAAGTAATTTAGGAAGATCTTGTAAAAAAGCCCTATTTGCAAGCCCAATGCTACTATTACCAGTAAAATTCATGTTGGTAACCCTTTGCATAACTAACGGTTGGCGCTAATAGCACATGAATTTAAATGAAAAAGCACGCTTTCCTCTTTAGGGAGTTTCTCAAAAAAATGGAAGAGAGGCTTCCCTTTCTAGAAGCCTCAAGAACAACGAGATGGATAATTGTGAATAAGGATATGGTCAAGTTCTCCCATTTTGAGTAATTTATCCTACCTCTAGGGATATTCCCCTTAAGATGTGGACCTTCTTCCCCCTTTTGTGGATCCCTAACTCCCTCTCCTTCCCTATAAATGCATTCCCTTACACCCTCAAATTTTTGGTTAGACTAGATTGCTCATGCTACTGCTAAATTGTGCCTAATTGCTGCCAATTTGTGAAGAATAAATTAGATCTTGAGAATTCTTGGCTTGGACTTGGAAACCCATCCCAAAGGAGGCTTCCAACATCAAGGCAGTGGTTGTATTCTTCCCTCTTGTGTTTATTATTAATAAAATGCATGTTTACTTTCCATAAGCATGTAAATGATGACTTACTTAGTACGATGCTCCGTGATCTGTCATATGGTTTACATTAGAATGCATATGTTATGTTTTTCCTTTGTTGTCTTTGTTTGATCTCTCTTGTAGGTATTCATTCGCAACATAATAGTGAGGATTGAGCTTGGAAGTGAGGAGATCGAGATCGACAACAAAAAGTGACCACATAGGAGTGAGGTAGGACATCCTTCCTCTCCCTTGTCATTTTGATTTAAACTATGATATTTTTGCATTTATATGTTTCGGTTGTTACTAGATCAACTCATTGGACTAGAGGGATCACTTCTATCGGTAGAAGGGATTGCCTAGATAACAAATTGACGACTCCACTGGAGATCCTGTAGCCCCTTCAACCCTCCTTTTTCATTTGGCCTTTTTTATTAGTCTGGCAACATTTCAATGATCCTTGGTTTTGATTTCCTTTAGGTCTTTACTCTAAGTAGTTGGTCATTTAGGGTATTAGGTATAGGTTTTTGCTGAAGATCTACTTGTTTCTTCCTAAAATTTTCTCGCCGAGCACCCTTTTACTTAGACACAATCGCCCTGAGAATGATGATTTTTTTAGTACAGTCACGTTGGAAACCTTGTCTTCCATTGTCTGCCCAGGTTGGTCCATTTTCTCATCCAGTATGGGTTTTGTTGTGTAACGTAGTGCTGCCAACATGACGTTTTCTCTGTCAGCACAGATTTTTCTATGAAAACTAGTGTTGATCCTTAAAATTGAGAATTTTTAGGGTTTCCGCTAAAAATCCTAGTGTGCCTTGATATCTGAGGTCATCCTCCTACTCTGTGTGCATCTGATCCTATTTGTTTTCCTTCAGTTTCTTTGTGGTGTGAAAAAGCTTATCCCATGCTTGAAGTGGTAAAAATGTCATTTTCATTGAGTCTTTCATACTTTGAGACAATTAAAATCTTTGTTTGTTGCTTGTATGAGTGGGAAAATAATGAGTTTATGTTTATTGATTAGTAGTAGTTCTTTTTTACAGTCATAAGGAAATTGATAAATTGCATTCATTTAGTTTTGATCTCATAATTTACTTTTGGTAAAGTGCATTAGATCACATTTCATTGAAAAGACATTTTTTTAAGATTTATCATTGGACATAGATTACATTGTTTAGTGATTGAAAGCTAAACGTGCATCGAGTGCATTCTCATTCATTGAAAGAATGAATTGAAACCATTTTTCACTTTTGGTGGTTTCATTTGGAAAATGAATGTGAAATATCTAGTTAGGAAAATATTTCTTTGTTTCATTCTTCGTTTTTGCATCATTTTTTGAATCTCTTCCCTTACTAGATTAGCTTTCATCAAAATGAAAAGAATCCTTTTCTCATGATACTTTCATCATACGTGTCCAAGTGACATCATTTTGAGCCTTAAAATCGAAACTTAATTGAAGATAAACTTAAAATTTACCTCAATTAACCTAAGGAGCATTTGGATCTTAATGCAAACATTTAGAGGTCTAGGCTAGAGACATGTTCTAACGTCATTAAACGTAGAAGTTGTCATTATTTGTTGGCATTGTATCTCAGGATTGTAATCCTGTTCGACGTATGGAAGTGTATAGGACCATTCTCCAGTACGTTCGGGTATATCGAAGGCACATGATAAAAATAAATGAACGCTCTCATCGAACAGTTACACATTAGACAACACTACTACGAATTGCACTCCCATGTACCGTCGCGTATATTTTTGGAGTCCCCTATAGGTTTCTATTAATCCATAGATAACCAAGTCTACCACCTTGTATATCGTGATACACTGAACACATCATTCGGGGAGATTGGTTGTCGTACATTAAGTCCTTGGTTCGCCAAACTATATATTGCAATTCACGGTTGCATGGTAGACCTTTATACCTAGCTACCCATTTTTTTATTTATTTTTTGTTAAGTTCTAAAATCAATTAATATCATTCCTGTGGAAATAATCCTTAGTAGATCTTAGGTTGAGACTAAAGGAAACAATTCCTGAGTCTACCAACAAAGGAAAACCCTCTGATGGGAATCCTAGTCCTTTTCCTTGTTTTGGAAATGTTGGTGCTCCCTATATGGAAACATTGTCCCTTCTTGGATTTACCATTGATTTATCGGTTTTGTTATTTTCAACCCCTATGGTTCTAAATGTACAAAATGCTCCTCATTCGGTCTATTCTCCACCTGAACCATATCAACCTCCAGTCGACCCTTTTCCTTCTTTGCCTATTTGGTCTTCTTCCTAGTCTTCTTCTTTGTCTAGTGAAAACATGCAAGTTAGTAATTGGGTGGATAAGAAGAATAAGAAAAAAAAGATTAAGAAGAAGAAAAATAAGCAACGGGGAAACCAAGCAGTCAATACTATAAGTGCAATCAATGGTGAGAAACCTTCCAATCAACCTAGTAAAGTGAAATTCCCTTGCAAGCTTTGTAAGGGTGACCATCTTCTTTGAGAATGTTTTGGTATTCCAAAGATGTTAGAAGTGTGGTCCACAGGTTCATATCGACCTCTTCATCAACCTCTAGAGATCATGTTGGTGATAAACCTTCAACTAGTGATAGTAAATCCCATGGGAAAAAGGGAAAAGTCAAATTTCCCTATATGTTATTTGAAGGGAATCATCCTATTCACCTTTGTCCTTATATGGATGAAGCCTCTAACGTGTTGGATAACCTTACCGCTTATCAACCTCATCTTCCTACTGCTTATCCGAAGCTTTCCCTTGATCCTCCCCTAGTTCATCAAGTGATTTCTCAGAACTCATCTCTGGTCAATCCCACTCTCTCTCAGGCAGAATCCCATGAGTCTGTTCCTGACCGGCCATTGGTCAAGAAAATGGTTGACCCAATTCCACTTTTAGTCGATTATATCCATCCTGTAGAGAGTGAAGTTCATACCGCTCAAGTTCTTTTGGTTTCTTCATATTCCAAAGAATTAGGGGGAAATCCCCATGTTCTCACGATACAAGGGAATGATCCTCCTATTCCCATGATCCAGGGGGGTGATCCTCCTATTCCTGTAATGCAAGGGGGAAATTCTCCCATTCCGATGACACCCCCTCCAAGTATTTTAGTCGCCATCTTTGATTGCGTTCGATTGGCAGCATATCATCTTTCTTCCTACGTGCCCTTTTAGATCATAGTACAGGCTTATCATATACTTGTACCTAGCACAATCATAAATGAAGGTGCATCTCTTAGTATTATGTCTTCAACTAATTGGCAAGCTTTAGGTTCTCCACAACTTATGCTCATTACCCAGAATATGTTATCTTTTAACAGAGGAGCCAGTCAACCGTTAGGGATCCTTCTCAAGTTGGCTATTACTTTGGGAGGAAAAATATTCTATCTCAATGTGCTGGTTGTTCAAGGCCCTTTGGATTTTAATTTACTCCTCGGTCGTGACTATGTTTATGTCATGGGAGCTCTTGTATCTTCTCCCTTTCATGTCATATGTTTCCTGAATGAAGGAAGAATTGTGGCCATTAATCAACTTCCATTCATTGGTCCTAATTTGGTTCCTGATCAACCATCTTCCCTAAATGGTCCTTATATCCAAGTGGTATCACCCCTAGCATAGGTTAATTATGTGGCCACTTGTTTCGTACCCGCATCTACTGATGATCTAGTCAGTGGTATAGCGCGTACTAGAGGAAATCTAACCTGATATTTCCATTAGATACCTTAACATGTATCCCTTCCAATGTGTTTTTCTCCCATCTGATGAGAACCTCTTGGAAGCTATGACCTCTTATAGGTTGTAATCAAGGTCCACATGAGGATAGTTCTTTTACTATGTCAACCACGTTAAAAAATGAAATAGGTGTCATGAGGATAGTTATCTTACAATGTCAACCTCGTTAAAAAATTAAATAGGTGTCATGAGGATAGTTCTTTTACTATGTCAACCTCATTAAAAAATGAAATAGGTGTCATGAGGATAATTCTTTTACCATGTCAACCTTGTTAAAAAATGGAATAGGTCCCCATGAGGATAGTTCTTTTTCATCCTCGTTGAAAAATGAAATAGGTGTCATGATGATAGTTCTTTTACTATGTCAACCTCATTAAAAAATGAAATAGGTCCCTATGAGCATGGTTCTTTCTTGTATCAATCTCATTAAAAAATGAAACAGAGTGTTGGACCACATTTCCTTTTTCTGTGTCAATTTCCTTAAAAAATTAATCAAGGTTCCATGAGCACGGGTCTTTTACTTGTTTCAAGCTCATTAAAAAATGAAACAAGGTATCATTAGCATGGTTCTTTTCCTGTGTCAAGCTCAGTAAAAAAATGAAACAAGGTGTCATGAGCATGGTTATTTTCCTGTGTCAAGCTCATTAAAAATTGAAACAAATCCCCTTCCAATTCGAGTCTTTGATTAGATCTTGTAAATTCCCAGTTGAGTCTTTCACTTGATCTCATAAATGAACCTTCTTTCCATCCACCTGTTAGTTGAGTCTTTCACTTGATCTCGTAAATGAACCTTCTTTCCATCCACCTGTTAGTAACTAGTAGTTTACTTAACTAAATGAAATGAAACTTGGGGGCATGTATCTTTAATTGAGTCATTATGTTGGGGGCATGCAAACCTATCTCAATCATTGTTTGTCTCTGTTTCAAGCTTGTGTAAAAATGAAACCAAATCCAAGAATATTTTTTTCTCATGTTTCAAGCTTGTGAAAAAATGAAACCATTTTCAAGTATCCTCAAACATAATTTCCCATGTTTCAACCTTGTGTAAAAATAAAACCATTCTCGCTTTACCTCTCGTGATTGCCATTTTTATAAACCTATTTTTTCCATATGAGCCTTGGCTTTTTCATTCCATCTCCACCATCTCTTTGGTCGATCATACACTTTCACTTGGTTGTTTTACCTTTGCCTATGGAACATCTGCGATGAGTGGTCTTATTAGCTAGCCTCTTGACATTTACATATTTTGAGCAGTTCCATCATAACCGAAACCAGTTTCTATCCTTTTACACCACTCGTTCCTCCAAGTGGGTTCATCTCTCAGCTCCTTTCAAACTGCAAAAATATGAAGATATTGTCGAGTACTTGTCATTTTGAACTCGTTAAAGTAAATTAAATGACATCTACTCAGTATAAGTTTAACCCTTTTCTGTACTGAGATAGACTATTGTATGAAAAATAAATAACTTGGTCACACGTGGCTAAGAGGTTCTCTCGAATATTGTTTTCTACCTTTTCAGATTCGAGAGACTATCTACGAAAAGGGACCTCTAGAGTTTCCTTTTTGCCTCTTTTTCAAACTCTCTAAACATGAAAAATATGTTGAGTTACCCCTTCATCGGAATTGTAAAACTTAAACAATGCAAGACTTGTCACCATGATGACACCGAGCTACTCCTTCCTAGGGCTTGTTAAAATTACTAGGATGGATTTATCCAAAGGATGAACTTATACGACAAGCATATGGTATACTCAAGCTTGTGATAAAAAATAAAGAGGTACTCGCTAGAAATAGTGGGGTGAAATGGAAGTAAATGTGTCTTGTATTCTGCATGAAACGAAACATGTCTCTCTTGAACATGACACTCATCTACATTTCGTGTTGGATTTGGGATATCCTCACTTAGTCACTTGCCTTCCTGGGTTTGGGAGATCCATTTTCCTCTCATTTGATCCTTACTTATTGTCACCATGACCTCTGATCCTATGTTAAGTTAAATTCTGCCAAACTTCAGAGTCATGTCGTTGATATGTTTAATAGAAGCTCCATCTACAAATTCAAACCTCTTATACCCCATTTGACCTTCTCTGCTACAACCCTGAATCACTCTCACCAAATTTACAAAGTTTTTTTTGTTTCGTGTTGATGATGTGGGAAAAGATATGGCCCTCCTTCGATGGATCACTTCCTATTGACTTCATCTCATTATCCAAAAAGATGATCTTGAAACTCCCTATCATTACCTTGCAGCTTATGTGCCTCCATGACATGTTCTTCACATTCGACGATAGGTTCACACCATTGGCCTTCGATTGAATGATTATGTGAGTGTTCGACTTAACCTTCCTTATTCACACTCATGGATTGTGTTGTTGTACCTTGAGAGCCATTGTCACTCTTGGTGGTTTCTCTCGTATCTACTAACAATTTACATCATTGATCAATAATCGGGTGGTTTTTACCTTGTTTAGCTCTGACACGTTGATTCACATGGTTAGATTTTTACTAGGGAAAATTTTAAGAACCCCCGCTAAATTTATATGTATAATAAATGGGCGAATATCCATGGTATATAGGAAAAATGGAAGGCGATCTTATCAATAATATAATATGTATATATAATTTTTTGGCGAATCTCTCACCAGGCATGGCGAATATTTTACTCAATTATAAAATCTGGTTAGATCTTGGTATTACCATGGGTCAATACCATGGGTTATCATAAACCTGGAGCTTAAAAATTACTATTATT